>LR812538.1:45488342-45668342 GCA_903798195.1 Danio kyathit | reverse complement strand
CATTGAGACTCGCGAAGGCAATTAGATTTAGATCACACAGAAACAAATGAAGATAAATGCAAGAGACAATTCACGGGCTTTCATTTTTTTGTAGGTCACATACAAGTCAGTGTAAGTCAAGACTCACTCTGTTACTTATATCAAAGTACAGGAATAGACGTGTAGATCTTCCTACAATGACTTTTTAGACTTTTTTAAAATTTTAAGACAACATAGAGCGCTCTTGATGTGAAAACTGGTGCCAAATTAATTGAGGTGCCTTAGACAGCATTCGGGTTTATAGAAATGACAGTTGCAGAATGTTTTTTGACAAAATTCTGTGTGGATAAAAAAAAATTACAACAAGATAAAAGAAATAATTGTAAATTTTAGTTGCTTGATGCCATAAAACCAATTATTTATAATAATAATAATAATAATAATATTAATAATAATAATGATAATTCCTCCAAGATGCTGTGCTTTGTGTTACCATAGCAGCATGTTCTATTAAAATCAATTGTCTATGTCTGTCTTTTGTGTCTAATGAAATACTTTTGAGGTTCCTACCCTAAAAAGGCACTTTAATTATGCATTAATTTTTTTATGCAGTGCAAGGATGCATTGCATTGATCAGTAGTAACAGTAAAAGTTATGTATAATGTAAAAAAATTCTAATTCAAATAATAAAATTGGATTAAGTGTGGTTTATTTATAAACTAATTTCGAGAGGAGTACATGCTTATGATTGAACACGACTGGTCCAGCATTAGCTAATACACGATCCACCAATCAGTCAATTCCTAACTCACCATAAATAACCAGAATTTCTTACCTCAGTATCTTCGTTTTGAAGAATCCCCCCCTTTCACCCCTACTCCCCCTTCCTTTAGACAGGGTGACTGGCGGCCCAGTTTTTAGCACTGTTGCCTTACAGCAAGAACATCACTGGTTCAAGTCCTTTCCAGGCCAGCCGACATTTCTGTGCAGAGTTTACATGTTCTCCCCATGCTTGCCTGGGTTTCCCCTGGTTTCCTCCCACATGCCAAAGACATGTGACATAGGTGAATTGAACAAACCAAATTGGCACTATAGACAAGCTCTAGCCAGCAGTATATTTCCACAGTAATCCATAATTTGCCACTTATAGTAGGGGAGTTCTCGAGATCCACCCGAGCTCAAACTGCCCTCCCAGCCATCAAACGGGAGGGAGCCCCGGGTTCGAGGATCTTTTGAGCTCAGGGCTCTCTCCCGGGACAGCATGCCAAACACGCTTTATTATCAATCATCAGCTAAGGGTGAACTCTTGAAATATAGTTTTATTTTAAAACCTAAATAAATATACTACAATTGTAATAAATAATATTTTTTATTTAACAGGATTACATTAAGATAAGCAGAAAGAGTCAGTAAAAACTAATTAAAATTGGTGAAAAGGGGAAAAATTATATATAAGCAATTATAAAATTAATTACATTAATTATTTTATTTATAATTTAGTAATGGTGTTAATCAAATAAAGGCATCATTTGTGTGACTTATTTCATAAACATTTAAAATGCAGACCAAAACCTTTTGAATTACAGTGTGGTGTTTTTGATTAGAATAAGCTGTGGGAAGGAAAAAAATTGAGTTTACCCACAATGACTGACAGATGAGGTAGCGGGCCCGTTTTATGTGCAATCATTTCCTGTTTATCCGCATATTTTAATGCGAATATTCTTGAGGTTATTGTCTGCCGCAAAACCCCTCCTCTATCTCGAAGTCCACATGTGCATGTTTGGAATGGGATTTGGGAGCCATTACTTGAGGATAGTGGTGTTGAGCAAAAGTGACAGCAGAGATTTTGAGGAGGTGGCCAAAGTAAATAGCACAGCAGCCTCCATCCAGTCCACTAGTTTATAAGCAAACACAGACAGTCTGGCGAGAGGCGGGAGTTGCCTATTGCACCTCATTTTGCAATCCAGAAGATGCTCCCCAATCTACTACCCAATCCCCGTGGCCAGATTGCATGCCTGCTTTTCCACTAAGGATTTAGTTTAGTATGCGTTGTAGAATATTATGAGCTACGGGCATTCATATTGACTATTTAAGAACGCCTATACATGCTCAAGTCTTTTTTAGAAGCAGAAGCTACATGTTTCTATGTTTTAGGTTTAAAGCAAACAATTTTAGTGATGTTCTTTAAAGTAAATACGCTTATTTAACTTCCCTAGAGGTAAACAGCTGAGGTTTACTATTTTTGAATCCATTCCGCCAAGTCGGGTTAACTTAGCTTAGCATAAATCATTGAATCTGATTAGACCATTAGCATCTTGCTCAATTTTCCAAAAAGAGATTAGATAATTTTACTATTTAAAGGTTGACTTGTCTGTATTTACACCACATACTACAGTATGACCGATGGAAAATGCACGAATTGCTATTTTCATGATGTCCAAGAACTATACTGTCATTCTGGCGTAATATTTAAGCAACTTTTCTCCACCAGACCCAAAGATAAATAGGCTAAATTGAAATTGTCCGTGGTGTGAATGAGTGTGTATGGATGTTTCCCAGAGATGGGTTGCAGCTGGAAGAACATCCGCTGCGTAAAACATGTGCTGGATAAGTTGGCGGTACATTCCACTGTGGCGACCCCGGATTAATAAAGGGACTAAGCCGGAAAAAAATGAATGAATGAATTATTAGCGACACCGGTGGCCATTAAGTGAACTGCAGTGTGCACATTTCTTTCTCGTGCTTGCCCTTGTGTATATACAAGAAACTGACTGTGATTCAGTGCCCTGAAATACTCACAGCAAAGCTCTTTAGTTTGTTGTTTGATTAGAAGTAAAAATAAGTTGGAAATACTTCTGATTTCTTTCATTCATTTTCCTTCGGCTTAGTCCCTTTTTTTAATCGGGGGTTGCCACAGCGGAATGAACTGCCAACTTATACAGCATGTGTTTTATGCAGCGGATGCCCTTTCAGCTGCAACCCAGTACTGGGAAACATCTATACACACTCATTCACACATATGCACTACGGTCAATTTAATTTATTCAATTCACCTATACCGCATGTCTTTGGACTGTGGGGAAAACCGAAGCACCTGCACTCGAACCAGCGACCTTATTGCTGTAAGCGACAGTGCTTACCACTTAGCCACCGTGTCGCCTACTTCTGATTTACATGTTGGAAATACTTCTGGTTTGGAATTATTTATAATTATATGGTATTAATAAATATCCAAATTCCATTCACGCGGCTGAGAGGAAGTTTAGATAACTATGTAAGTATGCTTTATTCTCTATTCACAAGCATCATGTCAACAGATTTAATTAAAAGTACACTTTCATGATAGTTTTGAAACCTCAGAATATGTAGATCTGGCTGTGAGAGACATTCGTTTTCTTTGCATTGCGCATTGATGTTAAAGTACAGAAATAGTTATTTTGGCATCATTTGTAACATTGTATGATCATTCAAATCATGTAAAAGAGGCATTTGAGAGCATTTTGAATTTCCCAGCAAAACCCAAATGAGGTCTGTACACAATAACCTGACCACACAGGCTTCCATTGAAAATCTATTCAAGAGTTCCCACTTAGATATGCGTAGCATTAATGGCAGGTTTGGCATGCTGTCCTGCCTGGTTAATAAGCATATACTGTAAGAGGATCCAAGATGAGGTAGGTCTCGAGAGCTCCCCTTAGAAAAGGGAGGAAAAGGAGGAGATGGGGGGGGGGGGGGTTCTTTTCTTCCAAAAGAAAATAGAGCAGTAGGAAAAAACGATCCATTTATTGTAAGCTTGGATCACTCTGATTGGATTATTACTGATTACAGATGAGCAGTCAGTCGTGCTCAATCATATCACGTGCTCCTCTCGAAATTAATTTATGAAACTTCACTTCACTTTATTTTATTTTTTGTAACCTGTTCACACCTAAGCAATAAAATAACCCTTAATTCATGACCATTTTTAAATAACCAGCCCCTTTAATTCAAGGCAACTTCGGATGTTTTCAAAAAATGTTATATAATTTTTCTTCAATGTAATTATACGTGCAACAAATACTGTGCTTTTGAATTTTGCATTCAACAACATCAAATCTTGATGAAAATATTGCATTATATTTTCCACAAGAAATATTAAGCATATTTTTGTGGCATTTTGTGCTTCAAGTGTAGTTTTAATAGAATGTTTGATACCGCCCTTCGTATGGGAGAAAAAAAAAACCTCCGCATTTCTCTGTAACTTAGATGGACTCGGTAGGTAGCGTCAGAAAGCCTTGTGTGTATAGACTATCCTGTCACAAAATGCAGTGAAAATTCTACACGACAGTAATTGTTATTAGGAGAGCAGCATTTACAGCAGATCTACCTGTCCATAATATTATAGTGATATTAATGTACTGTAAACTTAGTGACTAAATCATTTTGTGTCTTTAAAAACTAAAAGAGTACTGCTGACGATAACCAACTAACTTTGCCTAAGAATAAACAAACAAAGAACACTGATCACACACTTACCAAATCTGTAGAAACAAGGACAATCAACACCAACTGGAACCACGTTTTATTTAAAATAAGACGACGGCAAATCCGCATTTCACCATTTCCAGATGCGAAAAGCTCTCGGGTAAAAAAATGTTCCCTACAAACGTGTCTTGTCGTGTGTTAGCAGACCACTGTAATCCACACATGTGAGTCCACATGCTGCGCTCTCATAGTGGGGAATTGAAAACAAAACTTTCTTTGCGGCACATTTATAAATGCAACACTGATGACCCATGTCTCCAAACAATTCTTCTTCCACTTATTTTAATTACGGTTGGTAACACAACGTGGCGTCTCTCTGCCGTCTGAACATTGTAATAGGCGAAGCTATATCATGCATATTAATGAAGTTGCACCTCATACACAATAGAGCATGCTGATTGGCGGTCATGAATTAATACTGAAAACTCAAAGACATCACATTGTACCTGCCGGTACAGACATCCAGTCTCCACAGTGGAATTTACACAAGGATCTCATCAACGTGACATAGCTTCAAAATTTCTTTTTAAACCGGAAGAACGAATTTGCTCGAAGTAACGCAAAAACAACCATATTTCACTTTTTTATTTAAATATATGTGTCCTAATAGTGTTTTTATCAACGAGGGACATATACAGTTGAAACCAGAAGTTTACATACACCTTATAAAGTCAGATGTTAATGTGACTAAACTTTTTCTCTTTTAGGTAAGTTAGGATTATCAAATTTGTTTCTGTTATGCTAATAGCAGAATAAAGAGAGAGATATATTTGAAAAATTGTTATAACTTTTCTTGAAAGTCAAGTTTACATACAATAAGATTATTATGCCTCTGAAAAAGCTCAGATGATGGTCTCAAGATTTTGGAAGTTTCTGATTGGCTTATTGACAACATTTGAGTTAATTGGAGGCACAACTGTAGAATAGTATTTAAGGAAAAGCTCAAACACACTGCTTCTTGGTGTGACAACATGGGAAAATCAACAAGCCAGAATCAACAAAAAAGCCACATTACAATTTGCTAAATTACACTGGGAAAAAGAATAATTTTTGGAGACATATGCTGTGGTCTGATGGAACTAAGATTGAACTGTTTGGCCATAATGACCAGTGTTACATTTGGAGGACAAATGGGAAAGCTTACAAGCCTAGGAACACCATCCCAACTGTGAAGTATGTTGACCTAAGCATACTGCCAAATTAGTTAAAATGTGCTTTAAGGACAACAGAGTGAATGTTTTGGAGTGGCCATCACAAAGCCCTGAATTCAATCCTATAGAAAATGTGTGGGCAGAGTTGAAAAAGCTTGTGCAAGCAAGACTACAAATCTGACTCAGTTACACCAATTCTGTCTGGAGGAAGGATAGCCAAAACATATGACCAAAGTTATACAGTTTAAAAGCAAAGCTAAAAAAATACCAAGGAAATGTATGTAAACTTTTGACTGTCTAGAAATTAATAAAAAATTCTCAAAAATTCTCTCATTATTCTGGCATTTAGCAAATGTAAATCATTTAGGTAATTCTAACAGACCTAAAATAGTAAACATTTAGTATGATTTATCATCAGACATTTTAAAAAAAAATGGTTATGTTCCTTTTTTTAGAGTGTATGTAAACTTCTGGTTTCAACTGTATATGACTGTCAACATCTCAAAAAATGTATTTTGTTGTTTCGTGACCCTTTAACATGTGACACTGTGACACTGTTTTTCTGTAAAAGTTATTACTCTCTAAACCAAACATTCTCAAAAGCTCCCCAAAACCAAATCCCCAAAACCTTTTTCATGTCTGCCTTCTAGCATGACTTTGTATTTATTATACTGGTATTTCACGGTAGTGGAGCTTGTGATAACGCCGTCCAAAAAACAGCAACTTAATCCACAGAACTTCATTGGTACGGGTTTATTTCCCCCTTTACAAAGAAAGCATCTTAAAATGCCCAGCCCTGTCAACACACTCCGAGTCCTCATAATATTCAGTAAAATGTTGGAAGTCTGAAAAACTGTCAGGGGGTGAAAGTGATAAGGTGATTTATAGTCAATTTCACTGGGAGCTGGTGGGGAAAAGCTGGGCCTGTCAGCCCTGGCTCCTCAAAACAAATGACTGTGAGCCCATGCACTGGCTCAATAAGGCTATCATTCCCCATCAGGACACATCACTGCCACTTGGAGATGCTTTTGGGAAGGTATTTGAGGCACAGGTGAGTCAGTGATACACCTGTGCGCTGCTGCTCCATCTAATGCCACTCTTTGGCTGGCAGTAAAGCTCATCGAGATAATTGTTTGCTTATACCAGAATGCCGCACAAACCGCAAATACATATTTGTCCCTAATGAGATAATAGAATGACATGGTCTTTGGCTTTGACAGCGCTGACTTGATTTGTTGCTGGGGTTTGAAGCGGAAACCTCAAGCTTGTTTTGAATGGGAATGGGGAAAGTTGTTTACATGCGTTTCTATGAACATGAGTCAATAATTCCAGTTGTTGCTTGTTAGGTTGATTGTTAAGCAGAGTACGTCGTCAGTAAGATTTGTGTTTGGGGTGGATTTTATTTGATTTATGTATCGTTTAAACAGATTTTTAATAGGGATCTCATATGTGGGTGTTGTTTTTTATCTGAGCAATATTGGCTTTATTTTATATCAATATATTGAATAAATAAATATAACATAATAATAACATTTAACATTTTACTCCCATCATATCTACATAATTACATTTGTAAAAAGCCTGTTCTTAACTATGGCCTTCGATCACAGGATATTTATTTACTGTCTGTTCCTAAAGTGCGGACTGAGATGGGGAAAAAAGGCTTTTAATTACGCAGCACCTTTTGCATGGAATAATCTGCAAACAAAGTTGCAGTTTAAAGACTTGATTTTACTAAATGCTTTTAAAAAGAGTATAAATGATTTAGAAGTTGAAACGCAGGCTTGTAGATGTTTTGAATAGTTTGTCAGTGTGATTCATGTTAACTGTTAATTGTTTTTTGTTTGTTGTTTGTTAGACCCATGTGACATGTGTACTGCCTATTCTTGGCCAGGATGCTCTTCTAAAAGAGATTTTTAATCTCAATGTGTCTTTCCTGGTAAAATAAAGGTTATAAATATATAAATAAATATATTGAAGTATAAATGAATTGTAATAAGCAGCTCAAAATGTGTGTAATGTAAAATAAAAAATGTGTAATGTAATCAGTCAATCAAGAGAGGCAGCTGAGCTTCAGTCAATACTAACAATTTGATGTGTTTGATGTGGTATCAAAAGTTAAATACGTAATATAATAAAGCATATTTTCTGAGGCAATTCTGGCTGCAAGCGTCACAAAAGCTGCTTTAATTGTCTTCACTCTTTGCAAATACATTGTTGTGACAATAATGTCACAGAGTTAATTCATGGAGTTGTATTTCTTGTGTTAGACCATGTTGTGCTCTGCCGCGGTTTACTGCAGTTGCGTGCGAGACCACTTTAGATCACTCGCGCATTCTTAGTAGCCATATTTGTATGTTGTGTATTTCAGAGAAGTTGTTCATGACTATATATTGCAGTTAAAATCAAAGTATGCCAAATCATTTTAAATTGGCATGGTTTCTGTGATAGTACTGTTCTGATTTGGTTTTTAATTAAATTAAATTAAATTAAATTCATCTTTATTTCTATAGCACTTTTACAGTGTAGATTGTCTAGATTGGCAGACACCCTCTTCTAATGCATTGATGAAATTAACAATTGGATGTGCCAAAACTTTCTTCAGTTAAACAAAGAGAAAACTGAAGTCGTTGCATTTGGGAACAGAGATGAGGTTTTCAAGGTAAATGCATACCTTGGCTCTAAGGGTCAAACAACAAAAAATAAGGTCAAGAATCTTGGTGTTATTTTGGAGTCAGATCTGAGTTTCAGTATGTCAAAGCAGTAATTAAATCAGCGTATTATCATCTCAAAACATTGCAAGAATTAGATGCTTTGTTTCCAGTGAGAAACTTGTTCATGCTTTTATCAGCAGCAGGGTGGATTACTGTAATGGACTCCTCACTGACCTTCCCAAAAACACAGTCAGACAGTTGCAGCTCATCCAGAATGCTGCAGCCAGGATTCTGACCAGAACCAGAAAATCCAAGCACATCACACCTGCCCTCAGGTCTTTACACTGGCTCCCAGTTACATTCAGAATAGATTTTAAACTATTATTACTTGTCGATAAATCACTAAATGGCCTACAACTTCAATACATTAGAGATATGCTCACTGAATACAAACCTAAAAGATCACTCAGATCATTAGAATCAAATAAACTAGAAGATCATTAAAGGGATAGTTCGACCAGAAATGAAGCACAAATGCAGTCGCTTGCATATCTGAATTGCTTTCTTTTGTTGAACACTGTTTCATGCTGAATGCTGTTTGCTGGCACCCATTGAATTCCATAGTATTTCATTATTCATTGTTTACTATGGAAGTCTATGGGTGCCAGCAAACAGCATTCTTCAAAATATCTTCTTTTGTGTTTAACAGAAGAAAGAAGCTATTATCGGTTTGAAACCACATGATTGAGACAAAATGATTAGTGGATTTTCATTTTAGGGTGAAGAATCCCTTTAGTGTCAGTAGTCTTGATTTTCCAATTTTATTCAATTTAATTTAGTCTAATGATGTGTTAAATAACTATTTGAACCCTGCTGTTTTTATTATACCTACAAGAGCGCACATTTAAAATATCGTTGCTAAATAACACATCAAACTGTATTACAGCAATCTTTTTCTTTTCAAAGCTGCCAGCAAAAAATAAATAAAAAATCAATATAGTTCTGTCAGCATAGATAAATATCATGAAATGGCTTAACAAATGCCGTTTTCTCGCCTTTGTTGGCACATTTCCTGGTAAATTAGGAAAATATCAAAGGCCTCATCCACATGATTTGCAATGGGAGAGACAAAAATCTGTGTTACATCAACATTTTTTACTTCATTTACACTCAGAATAGGAAGAATATAAATCTGCACAAATCTGCTACTGTATATCTGCTCTTTTCCATTCACAGCAATGGACTAAAAGCCACTTTCATTTTGATTTCATGGGATCTTTTCAGGATGTGCATTTGGTTAATGTGACGGGAGTGAATAGGGTGACAGCCCAATCTCATTTCTGATGAACATGGAGCTCTAAGGGCCTTCTGTGTTATTAAAAATGACAATGAAAGCCCCTCTTCAATGTGCCATTAAGATCAGAGTGACACTAATGCACCGTTCTCTACATGTGCAGGGGGTCTTACCTCCATGTCTGAGACGGCGAGCTCCATTTTCCACACTGTCACTTCATTTGTTGAGACTACATTTCGAGTTCGCACACGGGGCCACAAGACGTAGCGCTCATCCTAATCAACAGGCTTTCGAGAGCCAAACCGTCGTCATTGTTTGCTTCACTGCTTTGAGTTAGTTCGTCATTATGTCCATCCGCCGTTTGGCAGGAATCTTGAGGGGAAAGTCTGTTCATTAAAGTTTCTTTTCGACTGGTTTTTGAAGCTACTGCCATCAATCACGTCTCAGCAGGGGGCCTCGGTTTGGGTCCCATTGCACTCTTTTGTGAAGTAAGCGTGTCATCCTCAATGTCACTCAGCGCAAAACAAACAAACACGCTGCAAAACTCTCTGCAAAACCCACAGATCTCCTCAGACGGGTGAATAGGCTCCCATTATTCACCCACACAGACGATCGGATGCGGAGTTTCAGCAGGGTTGAGTCATAAGTGATAATACTCAACGCACTATTGGCAGTTGTTTGGGAATACCTGAACTATGAAATGAGCACTGAATTTAGCACCAAAGCGATGTGTATTATCATATTCATGGTTATGCATATATTTCGCTGCAGTTTGAAGTCTTGAGGGATCGTACCACTCAGGTCAAACACTGCAATTCATTTGATTTAATCAGCAATTTTTTGTTTGTCTTGTATTTTTTCTGTGCTATATGATGTAAATAATGTTACTTTTTATAGCTTAAACAACACATTGCATTTAAAAGCACACACACATACACACACACACACACACACACACACACACACACACAAAGGAGCACATGTTCAACAGAACAAAAAGCTCATACTGGTTTGACAAGCCAAGGGTGAGTAAATGATAACAGAATTTTCATTTTTGGGTGAACCATGCCTTTTGAAAGCCTCCGCAACTCGTGGCTGTACGTTAATAAATGTGATAGTTGGGTTAAGGTTTGGGGAAGGTGTAGATATTAATAACTATGCTTTTGGAGTTTAGGGTTGGGGAAGGTGTAGACATTAATATCGGTGATGGTTGGGTTTAGGGTTGTATAAACGTTAATAACTGTGGTGGTTGGAGTAGGTGTAGACGTTAATAACTATGATGGTTGGGTTTAAGTTTGGGGAAGGCTTAAAAAATAATAACGATAATGGTTGGGTTTAGGCTTGTGGTAGGTGTAGACGTTAATAACTAGGCAAGGCAAGGCAAGTTTATTTATATAGCACATTTCATACACAGTGGCAATTCAAAGTGCTTTACATAAACAAGAATAAGAAGACAAGTATAAAAAAATAAATAGCAAATAGTAGAAATGATTAAAGACAGATAAAAACAAATAAAAATGTGTTAAAACAGGTCATAAAAGATTTAAAAAAAAAGAAAAGAACAATAGTGCGATCTGTCGGACGTAGCACAGTGCTCATTCGGTAAAGGCACAGCTAAACAGATGTGTTTTCAGTCTTGATTTAAATGTGCCTAATGTTGGAGCACATCTGATCATTTCTGGAAGCTGATTCCAGCAGCGAGGGTGTAGTAGCTGAAGGCCGATTCTTCCCGCTTTGACTGAACTCTTGGAATTTCTAGTTTATATGATCCTAAAGATCTGAGTGATCTATTAGGTTTGTATTCAGTGAGCATATCTGTAATGTATTGAGGTCCTAGGCCATTTAGTGATTTATAGACAAGTAATAGTTGTAGAGACTCGCCGGTCAAAACCAGTTCGAACCAGGCTTTGGAATGTGAGTGCAAATGGCCCTACTCGCTCCAGGGCTTCTAACAGTAGGATAACAGGGGAGCAAGTTATTAACTCTCTTCACCCCCACCATCCTAGCCTAAGTTGGACAGATGTGGCCACAATTTTGGTTAATCGTTACCCAACTAGACAAAGACGCCCTTCAAATTCTCTTCATCACGAGACTTTTGGATGACCCTCATGTGGACGGCCATGCGTCGACCACGAGATGGACAGAATTCAGAGACAAAAGAAATGAAGGAGACTTAAAGACAATTCTCTTATAGATGTTATAACCAAGGCAAAATTTGATATTTTGAATGACATTTATAAGTATTGATGTGTTGTGTTTATTCCAACCAACCAGGTTCATAATGTGTGGTTTTACCCCTAAAATAGGCTAAAATGATCTGTATGTGTTTGAAATGCTTCGTATTTGGATTTAAACAGAATAAGTTTTTATTTGCAATACATTGCTGTAAATGAGAATTTTGTAATACGAACCATATTCATATTGTAACATTTAATGTCAGATAGTTACAATTTTACCAGAGATTTTACTACGTGAAATTTCTTGCAGACGGTTAATTATTAAACCTGAGTAACACTGGTACGGGGCGTGGCCCCGCCCTTCATCTTGCCGTTCATTGGACGACAGCGTCATGACGGATGGCTCAGAGCAAGCCGTATAAAACCTCCTTGCAGCGTCAACCAAGTTCGCAGCCTCTTAGCATCAAGCTGGTATCAACCCGCTGTTGCTCTCCGCCCCCAATCGCCACCACGCGGTTGGGACATCACAACCTCTCCCCTAAAACCTGTTAAGTTTCGCAACCGCTGAAACTTCCATGAACTGACTCTTTACGGAGTCGTTACCCAGGACAACAGCTCACTCCGCCGAGTGAGCCCCAGCGAAGTCACAGAGAAGCCACGCTTATGCGCCACGTGTTTCTTCAAACCAACCCGAAGACTTCAACAGACTCGCAAGTAACACGAATAACTGTTATCCCTATCTGATCAGGTGCATATGCTTTTAAGCAGTTAAAGATAAGTCAATTCTCTGCTTTTGTGGTTTCTCAGGTGATTCTAAGATCTAGTACGAAATAGATCGGCTGGACTGTTTGTTCAATTCATTTTGCATCCTCTGAACTGCCTGTGTGTGTGTGTGTGAACGTGTGTGTGCATTTGTTTGTTTGTTATTTGTTGTTTTGATTACTACGTAGTTAGCCTCGTGTATCGAATAGTGTAGCTCAATAAATCTTTGTTCTCATTTGAAAGAACTGTGTTCTCGTTTATGTGCTTTGTAAGTCTTTGCCTCACGCTATAGATCGTGTTACCTTGCTAAAAGTTAACCCTATTCCGTGTTATGTTATTATCGCTTGGCCACGAAAATAATATAGACGAGAATTAATAAATGTGATGTCTCCATTTGCGGGACAAGTTTGAATCTTTGATCTGATTCAATCCGACTCAATTGAGTCGAATCAATGATTCGAATCTTCAGGATCCGAGTCATTGATCTGAGCTAATAATTCCTAAATCGATCTTTTAACGTAGATTGATTTCTTACATAGTACTTTAAAATCTATTCTGAATGTAACTGGGAGCCAGTGTAAAGACCTGAGGACAGGTGTGATGTGCTCTGATTTCTTGCTTCTGGTCAGAATCCTGGCTGCAGCATTCTGGATGAGCTGCAACTGTCTGACTGTCTTTTTGGGAAGGTCAGTGAGGAGGCCGTTACAGTAATCCACTCTGCTGCTGATGAAAGCATGAACAAGTTTCTCTAAGTCTTCACTGGAAACAAAGCATCTGATTCTTGCAATGTTTTTGAGATGATAGTATGCTGATTCACTAACTGCTTTGACATGACTATTGAAACTCAGATCTGACTCCAGAGTCACACCAAGATTCTTGACCTTATTTTTTGTGGTTTGACCTTTAGAGCCAAGGTACGCATTCACCTTGAGAACCTCATCTCTGTTCCCAAACGCAATGACTTCAGTTTTCTCTTTGTTTAACTGCAGAAAGTTTTGGCACATCCAATTGTTCATTTCATCAATGCATTGGCAGAGGGTGTCAATCGGGCTGTAGTCATTAGGCAGTAAGGCTAAGTAGATCTGAGTGTCATCACTCAACTATGATGGTTGGGTTTAGGTGTGGAGTAGACGGTAATAACTGATGTACAGCGCTATCTTGCCAATAGCATAGTTTTGACATGTGGGTCTCCATAACTTCAAGTTACGCCTCTAACATACTTCAAGGTACATCCCTGTCTTGCAGTCCGCAGACAGACCCTACTCAATGAAGCATTTGTCAGTGTTTTTTGATAAAAAAAAAATTCGAAAGGACAGTCATTGACTTATATTTTATTAATAATGTAAGCCTTTATTGTCACTTTGCTGAATTGAATGTGTCCTTGCTGAATAAAATTGTTAATAAAAAAATACATAAGTCTTGCAAACTTCAAAGATTTGACTGGTGGCGTAATGGAAATTATATATTTTTATAATTTTACATCTGAAAGTTATCCTGAATATTATAATCATCGGTCACAAGTTCGGTCACAAGCTGTTCTCCTATTGGCATTTATTACATTATAATAAGCCCTTTTAACTGTTTTACTCAAATACATTTGCTGTGTTTCTTTCTTTTTAAAGTTGTTAACATTTTTTAGAGCCCAGCAGTATGCCAGTCTGAAAATTCATGCATGCTGAGAAATCTGCCAGGCGTGTTTCATCTTTTGAGGAAAGATGGAGTGATTTGTCAGGGCTTGACCAGTAGATGTGTGAGGAGCCACTTGTCATTTCCCAACATGGTTTCAGCCACTCAGACGGAGATGTGTCACCAGTGTGAGCCTAAAACCGGCACCAAAGGCTCAGTATGCAATCAAAGCCCCAGACCAGCTGCTCTTCTCAAGGGGTCCAGGAAGATGGGTGGTAAAAAACAGAAGATGGCAAAAGTCAAAATCCCAGAGGAGGCAGTGTTTGAATGGAGAGTTCCTCCACATGCTGTAATATGATAAAAAGTGCATTCACCACTGCAGACCTCAGAGGTTTAGACTGCAAAAGCAGTAAAATAACACTTTACCATTGCGTTCTAGGAGTTTCATTTTAGCGGACTGAAATTTCACCTTCCCTTTAGTGTGTCAAATGAATCCGTTGCATCAGATGCAGGATAGAAGATGGGCACATAATAATCTGTAGCAGGCTTTTGTAGTCTTCTTAGTTCAACATTGCATCATTAGGTGCTGTTTACACTAGTGGATTTTAGTTTTAAAGGACATTTTAAAAAAGTTTTCTATAATGCATGATGCACAACCATTTACGCACACTGATCATGTGCATATTTTGTTGCTATCCATACTTGCAGTCTACTGGTTGTGCAATGGTCACATGAGAGAGTCTTGACAAATCAGGGAACAATACGCAATAGTAAAAAGGACCAGTCTGCATTTTAGTCTGCCTACACTAAAACAGAACACAAGCATTTTAAAATGAAAATAGGGTCTTCATTTTTAAAAATGCTCAGGACACACCAAGTCAACGTCAAACAACTATTGCCAATGAAACCTATTTTTGTTGTCAACTCGCATCGGCTCACATCTGCACTGTAAAAACTATCTATCAATTAGCAGTTTTCCCTGTTTAGTTATGCTTTTGAGTTGCATTATTTATTCTCGATCCTTGATCTTGATCCCATGTTAACCCAATGAGAGGCAACATGTAGAACACACCACACCAAACCAACTAGCCAGAACGATGCTAACCAACAGCCCTAAAAGCCCAACGGGTGAGAAGACTCATAGACCATCTGGGGCTGTAACCCAGGTTTAATGACCATCACTTTAAAAACACAATGAAATGGGAATAGTAAATTACAAACATGTGAAATGTGAAATTTTAAAGAGCTGTGTGACTGAAATAGCAATGGGCTACTTAAATAGTTTTATTCTGATGCAGGTATTCAGCATGAGGCTTTTACAGGAGGAGTTGTTGACCTTTGTGTGGATGTTCAAGGAGTGGTATTAAAGTGATTTAATTGAGCCTATGTTAAATGTGAACTGGTGGCTACATAAAATGATTAAGTTGGATGAATACATTTGAACTATTTAACTATACATTCAAATGTGGTATTTTTATCTGTTTATATATATATATATATATATATATATATATATATATATATATATATATATATATATATATATATATATATATATATATACATACATACAGTATATATATATATATATATATAATTCATTCATGCAACAGTTCTGTCTGGTTCTCAAATCTTATTGGCTAATAGCCGTGCAGTATTCTGCAATATCAGAACTTGTACAGCCTCCTCACTCTTCTGTATTACTCCGCTCAAATCAGTGACAGCAGATCAATAAACTCACTACAGTTTGACAAAATATTGCAGCTGTTGGACAACATAATGTACTTTTGAGGCTTTTTTAGGCGAGAATGTAATTGTTAAGGTTGCAACTATGCCGTTTATTTATAGGGATAGTGCTTATTTTTAAGTATTTATAATTTCTGAGATACAGCACATCGGCATCCATCAGCCTGTCATTGAGTTTTTCCTTATTGTAAACACAACAGTAATCTGGTAGTGTTTGTGCTGCTTTTTCCCAATTGCAACAGAGAAATACTGGGAAATCTCTGTAGACTGATGGCATTTCATGCTGTTCAACCTTATAATCTTAAAATGTCAGCAAAATCACCTGTTTTGTCATTATTTTAGATGTTACGCTAGAGAATGATTCAAATACTAGCTCTAAAATGACGTTGGTGAATTAGTAACGGTTTCTGCTATTCTGACGATCAGCTGCAGATGTGAATGAATGGCACAAGAAAGTGGTTCCTCTTAAAAAAGGATTTTTCGACTCTCATTGTTTGATTTTCTTTATTATATACATGATTATGTTGTCAAACTGTTGTATAAACGCAACGTAAAGTAGGCCTATATATGAGCAATATTACACGAGTAGCAGTGCGATATCGCTGTACATCATCAATGGTGGGACACTAAGGCACTCGGCCTGCGGCCAACGCACGCCTCCCACCAGTTCCAGTATACAGCCCTATCGCACTGCTACTCGTGTGATATTGCTCATATATAGGCCTACTCTATATAGTGTATATAGTGATGGCAGGTGGACCATTTGGTATTATTGCATTGGTTTATTGTGCTGTTGCATATACAAATATTGATTTAATTATAAATATTACTTTATTTTCATAAAATTAGTTAGTAGTAATTCCATATTGTAGAAACTATAGTAATTGATTTAATTCATATCATACAAAAAAGAATGCCATTGGACGTTGTTCAATAAATGATTTACAGTATCTCACTAATGTTGTATTATTATGAAGGTATAAAGTCTTGTTTTAAATTTGCACATTTTTATTTGTATTCCTCACACAAATTACATTATTACATTTGTTGAAGCATACTAATACTGATACAGATAGTTATGATAATTCAACTCATCTTTCAAAAGGAAAAGTGAAGACGAAACAGTTATGTTTACATTAATTCAGGAGATTCATTTATCATTCACAGTCAAACATTTAATTTAATTTAATGAGATAATTTAAATAAATAAACAAGTAAACAAACAAACAAATAAATAAATAAATAAATAAATAAAATTGTTAATATGATTTTTTGTTTCAGTATTAAATGTTTATTAAAATGACAGTTTTAATCACAGGCTTTGCTATCTTAACAAATCCGAGCACAGATATAGACGTGAGATTAAAACTCATCTGAGAAGACAGAAACTGCTCCATTTAATCTGAGAAACAAGCGAGAGATTAAAGACATTTCATTTGCGATCCGTCTTTCCCATAGCTGCCAAACGTGTGCTAAACAAATGAATAGTAATCAGTCATCAGTGACGGTGATTTATTTGTTTGCACAATTGTGTGTGTGTGTGTGAGTGTGTGTGTGTGAGTGTGTGTGTGTGAGTGTGATCATTTGGAATATACTGTTTGTGTAAATGTCTCTCCATCCCTTTCTTTCTTGCTCTTTCGCTCTTCTTTTTCTCAGTGCCCCATTACACATGCAGAGCAATTAGTTCATTGACTGTGAAACACCAGGGCTCGTTCTAAAGGTCAAGCCTAATTCGCAATTGCTTGGAAGAATTGCTTTTTTTTTTCTTTCCAGGCAGTAACAAAATAACTGTAATTAAGCCTAAAATCTCAACAGTATTTATTTATTTATTTATTTATTTATTTTTTAAAGTAGGAGAAGTGTGGTTCTCCTAATAATTCGTCTTTGTTTTCTTTCATTTGGTGCAAAAGGTTTTGGTCAAAGTGCCCCTGGTTGTGTTATTAAGACAGTAGTTTATTGGATTCTTTAGAGTCCACAGAGAAATGTCTCCATTTTCTTGTCATGGAACATTAAAGATATCAGTAGGCTACCTGCTGTGCCTCTCATTTTCTGTGAATCGCTAGATTTTTTTTCTTTTCACTGAGCGATTTGTATAGTGCAAGGAAAAGGGTTTGAACGAATGAATGAATGAATAAAGGGCCTTTCCTAAACGATTTCTTTCAAAGCATATTGGAAATGGATAAAATACAGTAGATATTTTGAGAATTAACCAGGAATAGATGTAGATCAAAAAGGACACCATTAAGCAGCTGTATACTGTAATATATACAGTATATACTGTAATAAATACAGTAAATACTGTATTTTCATTTACAGCACCATTGTTCTTGCTGTATATATGTTTTCAGTGTGTATTTTATCTTTACTGTAAAATAAACAGTAATTTTCACAATGGAACTTCCAAATACAGCAACATACTGCATAACTGCCCTGCATTAAGATACAGTTCATTGTACAAATTAAATACTGTGTAATTTACAAAAAATGTTAATAGTGTTTGTATTTTATCTTTACTGTGAAATAAACAGTATTTTTTTTTACAATGGAACTTTAAAATACAGTAATTACTGCATGTCCTACAGTAAAATACAGTTCATATTACAGTAAATACTGTGTCATTTACAAAAAATGTTGATAGTGTGTATTTTATCTTTATTGAAAAACATACAGTAGTTTTGACGATGGAACTTTAAAATATACATACTTCATAACTGCCCTGCAGTAAAATACAGTTCATATTACAGTTAAATACTGTGTTATTTACAAAAATCATTAACAGTGTTTATTTTATCTTTACTGTAAAATATACAGTAATTTCACAATAGAAATTTAAAATACATTAAAATACTGCATAACTTTTTAACAGTAAAATTGTTAACAGTGAACTTAAAAACATCATCATTTGAAGGAAAGAAATGAAACAAAGCCCTTAGCTACAGTTCCTGAAAATGATTTGGTCTGTACTGGACAAAGAAAGAAAGCAGGCAGCCAAGCGGCAAAAAAATAAATTAAACTCCAACAGCTGTTCATATTTTTGCCATAAATCTGTTGTACAGGCTCTGTCAAACACCTCCGAGCTCTGGAGGCTGAACAGACAGGGAGTTTTTCAGTTCAGGCTATTTTAGACAGGATTACGCTCGTGTGTTGACACTTTTGGTTTTCTTTTTCGAGAACTGCATGAAGATTATATTATTGTGGGTAAATAACGGTGTCATTTAGCTACTTAGAGAAATGTGTGATTGGTTTATTGTTTTATTTATAAAGTTAATTTAAATATATATTTTTAAAAATGTGTTTAACTTTTATTGTATTAAATTATAATATATTATTATATTATATTATGCTTTAAAATCTTAAGGAAGAAATGTAATGTCAATAATTGTCTATTATATTCATTAATTCATTCAATTATTATTTTATATTACACTGTAAGAAAATATCTGTAAAATAAGAATTTTCTGTTTTGTGATTCATTTTTTTATATATATATTTATGCTTTTGAATTGCATTAAAAGACCTTGTTCTTTCTTCCAACCACTTTTGATGTAAAAAAATGTTAATAGTTATTGGTGTTATTAAGGAGTAACTGGTGTTGTGAATTAGAATACAAAAAAAATTGGTTATAAATTAAATTATTTTTAAAGTATTATATAGTATAATATTAAATATTCTCTCTATATATTTTTTTGTATTATAATATATTGTTTCAAACTAATAACATGTCAATAAATGTCACTTTATTAAACTTACAGTTAAACTTTTAACATCAAAAATAAATAGAGCAGAGGTCAATGTCCTATAATTAAATTCATAAACGTAAATAAACAAAAACGTGGATCAAAACAACCTGTTAATTAACGGATGTTTTTACAGTGTATATTATATTATATTATATTATATTATATTATATTATATTATATTATATTATATTGTATTATATTATATTATATTATATTATATTATATTATATTATATTATATTATATTATATTATATTATATTATATTATATTATATTATAGATAAGAGTAGGAATAAAGTCTATAATTGGATGAATGAAAGGCTCTGCTAATGAGTGTTGTGAAGCAAATCCCAAATCTTGTTATTTTCAGTTTGATCAAGATCATTTTGACGCTGGAGATCAGCACTATTGAACACTCTGTGAGACAGAGATCCAGCATATTAACAAGCACAGATCAAACATTCGATTGACTGCTTCAGCATAAGTGTTCAATACTTCACCAGTGAAATGTGAGTTAAAAAGTTAACTTGTACTCTTGGCTGTCGAATAAACAGACAGAAAAGTTTCCCAAGAAGACTGCAGACTAAAGCTTTACATGTTCCTGATACAAACGAGCAAACATTCTCAGATCTGTGTCTTTTCGACGCCTTTGGTGTCTTGTCTTTTTTGCTTTTTATAGTAAAAGCTTGTCATCTTCTGTACGTCTCAGTACTGAGTCATTTTTTAAGACCCCCCTGTTGTTTTTTCTGCAGTCAGACACAGTAAGCCTGAAGCATATGCACTTGCTAGGACTTTGTCACATGTTCTAGATCTCACACCCTCACTGTGTTTACGAGCACCAGAATATTCAGATTTCTTATGCTCATATTTCAGTTGCATGATGTCCAAAACCTACACTGTTAACAATTTCCTGTAGAATCTACAGTAACTTACTGGCAGTAGTTTGCCAGTAACTTACTGTAAATTAATTACAGCAAAATGACTGCATTTACAGCGCTATTTATATTGCTGTACAGTATATGTATTAAGAGAGTTGTTTGTTTATCATTCATTCATTTTCTTTTCGGCTTAGTCCCTTTATTAATCTGGGGTTAATAAAGCCACAGCGGAATGAACCGCCAACTTATCCAGCATATGTTTCATGCAGCGGATGCCCTTCCAGCTGCAACCCATCTCTGAGAAACATCCATACACACTCATTTACACTCATACACTACGGACAATTTAGTCTACCCAATTCACCTGTACCGAATGTCTTTGGACTGTGGGGGAAACTGGAGCACCCGGAGGAAACCCACGCGAACGCGGGGAGAACATGCAAACTCCACACAGAAACGCCAGCTGACCCAGCCGAGGCTCGAACCAGCGACCTTCTTGCTGTAAGACGACAGCACTACCTACTGCGCCACCGTGCCGCCTGTTTGTTTATCATTACTGTAAAATAAACAGTAATTTTCACAACGCCATTTTAAAATACAGTAACATACTGCATTACAGTCCTACAGTAAAATATAGTTCATATTAAAGGTTAAATACTGTGCAATTTACAAAAAATATTATTAATTTTAGTAAATGTGTTTAACTCAGTACTTATATTGTATTGAATTATAATAGAATATATTATATTGTATTATATTATGTTTTAAAATAGAGATACAGCATCTAAAGAAACTTACAGTAATGTTAATTTATCATTAATGATGTATTATATTCATTAGTATTTGTTAAATAATTAATTGATTTATTGGCACAATGCCATTTTAAAATACAGTAACATACTGCATAACAGTCCTACAGTAAAATATAGTTCATATTTACAGTTAAATACTGTGTCATTTACAAAAAAAAAATTTAACAGTACAGTCAAGTTACCCCTGGCAAATTCTGACTATCTCAATTAGCTTCTAGCAGAAATGACACACCTTTTCTTCCAAAAGACAATGGGATGATGTACAAGAGGCATCACTGTGAAAAAAAAATATATATATATTTCTTCAAGTAAAAATATTATTGAAGTAATTTTAAGTCAGAATTTGCCAGGGGTATAAATTATTTTGTGCTTGACTATATTATATCTAAGTACAAAGTTAGCATGTCTGTTTATGCTGAATATGTGAGTTATGTTAATAAGGTGCACATTTTAACCAGTAGTTATCAGCATATACTTCCCCAACTTTTCTTTGTATTTAATTCTAAGTATGCAAATGAGTCATTATTTGATTAAATATGCGCGTATTTGCATATTTTTCCAGTATAATCATCTGAACATTGGATGAAATCACATTTTTATTTAACTTTTTTTTGATGTTAGACTCAATTTTTTTTTTTTTTTTTTAAAGGAGGGATTTTGGGAATATTTTTATCACTGTAATTCTCAAAAATCTGCAAGAATTGTAACTTTTCTTTTCTGTAGAATAAAATGTAATGCATGTACAGTACATATACATAGACCAAACCTTTACAGTTTTAATTATATGTTAGTATAGACAAAGAAAAAAAAAAACTATGAAAAAATACAGACACAAATTGAAAGTGGAATAAAAGAAACACCTAAACTTGTTTTTGGAATGTTTTCTTTGTTTTAGAGAGAAAAAAAACACTCTATGAAAAGCAGATCACCTAACATTCAGCTTATGAACATAATGTATAAATGCTGAAGAAATGTATATGTCTATAATGTCATGTAAATGTAAGTATTAATGTATATTTAAATCACACATGCACCAGTTGATAGTGTGTACATATGAGATGGCACATTTGACACATTGTGTATTAGTCATTACATTTGATCATTAAGTGCTTTTATTAAATGATCAACAATCCATTCTTTCAACAATCCGATTAGTCTTCTATTTATACGTTAAATCAAGTGGCAATGCTTGTGTTTTGAGTGTCATTTGCACACCCTGTCATGCCAAAGATAATTGATAATTGATCCATTGAAACAGACACCTTTACTTGCATTAAGGTAACTGATTAATCCATTAATTAATCGTTAATTGAAACAACAAACAATCGATCTTGGGAATTTGTGGATATTTACATCCATAACTATAGATATCTTTTAAATCAGGGATTTTGGCAGATGTGCATGTAAACATGGTCAGTTGTTCATTTATTTGGTTCAGTTTTGTGTCTCATAGGATTTAAAGAGAGAATGAAGACTTAATGACATTGCGCTCTCCCCCACTGTGGAGAGGGTCTCTAGACGCCCCACTCTTAGCATATGTTTATAATTTGGCTCTAATAAGCATGTTAAGCTGAACGGGTTCTGCATTTATGTCTTCCAGCTGTTGTGGGGACTTCTGTTGATGAAGGTCATGGAAGAGTGTTTGCCAAGGTTTATTTACACCTTATGGTGTGTCAGGATCTATCAGAGCAGCGTGGAGACAGCTGCATTGTGGGACGTGCACCGGCATTACTATTACCAGTCGTTGGCTCAGTAATGACTCTTAGGTCTCTTATTGTTTCAAAAAAATTAACTATTAGCCGTCTTGTGAATTTTTTTTCTAAATAATATTTACAAATGCTGTTTAACGGAAAGGTTATTAAGCAAGATAGTAGTATTCAGTTTAAAGTGCAATTTACAGGCTTAACTATAATAATAATAATTCCTTACATTTATATAGCGCTTTTCTGGACAATCAAAGTGCTTTTTACATTTTTTGGGGGGAATCTCCTCATCCAGTGTGTCCACCTTGATGATGCTATGGCCAGACCGCAAAACCACACACCAGCTGATTGGTAGAGGGGAGACAGAGTGATGAAGCCAATTATGATATGGTTAGGAGGCCAGTGAGCAAATTTGGCCAGGTTTTTCAAAGAACATCCTGGGATTTTTAACAACCACAAAGAGTCAGGACCTCGGCTCACTGTCTCACCTGAAAGACCTGTCCTCTTCACTATACTGGGGCGTTAGGACCCACACAGACCACAGGTTGAGCGCCCCCTGCTGGCGTCACTAACATCACCTCTGGCAGCAACGTAACTTTTCCATGTGGTCTCCCATTAAGGTACTGACCGGGCGCAGCCCTGCTTAGCTTCAGTGAGTGACCATCTGAGAGTTGCAGAGAGCTATAGCTGCCGGCTAAACTAAGGGTTCAATAGACAAGTTAGGCAAGTCATTGGACAAAAAATGGTTTGTTCTGTAGCCAACCAAAAATATATATATTCTTAAAGGGGCTAATAATATTGATCCTAAAAAGTATTTGAAATATTTTACAACTGATTTTATTCCAGCAAAACTAAAAGAAATAAGACTGTCTCCAGAAAAAATGAATGAATGAATAAATGAATGAATGAATGAATGAATGAATGAATGAATGAATGAATGAATGAATGAATGAATGAATGAATGAATGAAAGAAATATTGGAAATACTGTGAAAATGTCCTTGCTCTGTTTAACATCTCTTGAAAAATATTTGAAAAATAATAAAAATTTTACAGGGCTAATTTTTGTAGAACTGTATACTGTGAATTATTTTACATAAAATATGCCAAAAGTATATATAAATATCATAAATGCTAATTTATTTAATTTACTTTTTTGACCAAATCAAGATTTAGATTTTTTTATTAACTAGTTAACATTAAAACATAATTACAACTTGGCAATTTGAAGTAACATTTAATATACAAAAAAGCTCTATTTCTGTTGAAAAATTAAGCGGTCAGCATGGTGTATACCAGAGATGCCCAAACTAGGGCCCGTGGGCCAAAGTTGGCTCCTGATAATCTTTTGTTTGGCCCCCCATCCCATCTGAGAACAGAGGGAGACTGATGGACATGGGTTAGAGATTGTCAATTCATAGTTTTTTTTACTCTTTGTTTGTTTTGTAGTTAAAAGTTAACTGTAATTAAATGTTTCAATTAAATGGTGTAAATTAATCAGATTTAGTTTAAATGTGCATACTGCCACCCGACAACGCAAAGAATTTGGTGAGCAAATCAAGGCAATCGCAGATTCTGCTTGACTAGTGTATATTTAGCCTTGAACTCCACTGTATTACAGTATCAATTAGATTTTTTTTTATTGCTATAAGCTATTCCCAGAAATGGGTTGCAGCTGAAAGGGCATCCGCTGCGTAAAACGTGTGCTGATAAGTTGGCGGTTCATTCCGCTGTGGCGACCCCGGATTAATAAAGGGACTAAGCTGAAAAGAAAATGAATGAATGAATGAATGAATGAATAAGCTATCATTTAACAATTGCAAAACTCTGTTAGTATTATGATTTAAAGTAATGTTTTCTTTTTATCTTGAAATATTAGAAAATAAAGTAAGAAATGCAGCTCGCAATGATATTTGGTTTTTGGCTCTTCATGCGAAAAACTTTGGCCACCCTGGTGTAAACAAACAAGGTCATTAAATATTTTTGCAGAAAATATGTATGAAATATAAAGGCAAATATTCTCCCAAATTATCTTAAACATATTATGTGTATTCAGAAATAATATAAAACTTGCTAAATTGTAGACATTCAGCTTTATAGGTCAAATCTAAACTAAAAGTGAAGCCCAATTTTTTATATATATATATTTATTTATATATATATATATATATATATATATATATATATATATATATATATATATATACATACATGAAGAGTTCAGATGCAAAAGCCGCTAACGCCACTTCTGCCAAAAATGAGCTAATGACACTGAGCATATGCTTTAGACACGTAGTACATGTTCAACAAATATCTTTGCTTCAAATCATCTAAATCCCAGTGTCAGCACATTCAGAAATAACAGTTTGTTTGCAAAAGCCTTTAAACGCCACTTGCCTTTGACAGCAAAAGCCGCTATATCCCGAGAACCAATCAGAAGGCGCAAATCGAATCATATGTTTTCAGTGTAGCAGATACGCCGGCTTTTATGAGGAGACTGTTTTACTCCGCTTTCAATTTAGATTTTAAAAGATGGAGTTTGATGAACTGGATGAGCCTGTCCAACTGTCAGTGAATGGCAAATGAAAACGTGCCTTACCTCAAAACTCTGTGCATTATAAGAAAAAGAAAACACATTGTACAGTCAGAAGTGCAGCATGCATTCATAACGTTTTGTTGCGCAGCGACGCTACTTTGAATGAATTCGATTTACTATAGCTACATAAACGGCAACTGTGTTTCACGAAAGACGAAGTTAAGATGCCGTTCTTTTATCTATTCTAAGATACTGTTCTCTTATCTTTTATTTTATTGCTAAGGATAAACAAGAGACGAAAAAGAGACAAAGACTGTAAGCATGGTGAGAATAAATGAATGACAACTCCTAAAAGTGTGTGAAAGACATCCCCTTTTTGCCCAGTAAGACCTTGTGTTTCATTTGCTAATGTAAGCTATTTTTATAAGATAAATATAATGTATAAAACTACACATTATTTATATTATTTCATATTATCTACTGTATACAATGATAAGCTTTTTATATTAAGCTTTTTATATTAATGGACAATGCACAGATACTGATGTTTCACAATGTTTTTACACTACATTATTTGAATCTAAGAGGCTTAGTTTGCAATGTTTGCAATCTTTACACTGTTATCTAAATCCCAAATATCAGAAATGCATCAGATTGTTAAGATTTAATTAATGTCAGTTTTAATGTTATTGATTAATGCACTTACTTGACAGATTTTATTCATTCATTTTCCTTCTGCTTTGTCCATGGTTTAACAGGGATCGCCACAGCAGAATGAACCGCCACTTACTTGACAGATTTATATATTTTTAATTTTAGGTGTTTTATGTTTGGTAAAATAATTTCTAATTGCATCTTTAGTGATTTTCAACTAATTACACTGTCTTGTCCCGATGGGTGGATTTAGAGGTTTTTGCAAAAAAAGCACAAGTGAATTTAGCTGGTTTTGACACAAAATAAAAGTTACCTTGTTAAAAACCAAAGAATTGTCTAAAGTGACAATTTTGAAAAAAGGTATTTACTAGCTAATAACATTATCATTAGCTATAAAATGAAACTTCGGAACCTAATCAGAGGAGCCTGATAGAAAATGCTCGTTTACAAAAAAGAGGTCTGATTTAGAGGGTTTTGCATCTGAACTCTTCATATATATATAGTTTTAGTTTCAGTGGATCATTTTAACTTGATTTAATTCTAATATTTGATAATACCAAAACCATGCTTCCTCAAATTTACATCCAAACATGAAGTTTCTTAATGTTCTACAAAAAAAAAAAAAAAATGTAAGAGTAAATCCTGGCACGATTTCTGTTTTGTGTTATTTTAAGGCATTTGCCATACAACTGGTGTTAATATTTAGTGTATAGTGGCACAACTCTTCTGTTTCCCCTAATGTTCAAATGAAATCTCCGCCACTGCTAGTATCCCATCATGCAAGTGTTTCAGACTCTTTGTTCATCTGAACCCGTGAATGGCAGCTCAGCTGGAGCTGTCTTACTCTCACACTCTTTTTTTGGATCTCTTTGTTTTGTTTTCCAGCTCTTTTGATAATGGATCGTGCTCGCTATAATGGGTGCATTTCTCTATCCGATGTTCTCTGTCTGTCTTCCTGAGAAGAGCGCCCTGCAAAAAGAAAGTGTATTTTTGTTTTCGATCTGATTCTTAGATGATGCAACTGAATTTCAGGCCTATTTCTTTCTCGTTTTATCCTCTAGCCCTCCTTTTCGCCCTTTCCTCCTTTTATTTATGTGGTTCAAAGACTGCAAACTTGTACAACTATCTTTTTTTCCTCTTTCTGTCCACACTCATTTTTCCTCTGGATGATGCCACTGGGCTGGAGCAGTGAATTTTTCGGGAATAGAAACTGGGCTCTCTGGACTCCCCAGAGGGCAGCTTTACCAGGTGAGGTCATGGAGATGGCAGTAGTTAAAGATCACCCATCTGGGACCCAGCAGCTGTGGTTGGCTTGACATTTACTCTGTACCCAGTGCATATGTCTTGCTGTCCACTAGTGCCCTTGATAAAACTCGCACTCAGGAGCAAAACTACTCATTAGCTAGAGCACTACCAGATGTTTACGTGGCCCTTTTTCTGATGAAAAGGCAGTCTGGACTAGCTAAATTGCTGACCAAAAACTTGTTTAAAGTGGCTTTCTGGTCTAAGCTGATTTAAAATGCTTTATTTACATTTATATTTAGGCCCTGTTTACACTAATACATTTAAGTTTTAAAATGCACATGTTTTGGTTATAGGTGGGCATAGAGTAATTTTTTTAATCTAGATTAATCTAGATTAATCTCAAAATTAATCTAGATTAATCTAGATTAAAATGGCTCATTTGAATTCTGCCGAAGGCATTCAGAACATATGTGTTACCCAAATAATAAGTCTTTGAGAACGGGTTTCTCAAGCCAGGTGGCGCATTAGACCAGGGGCTCATCTCCTGTTTCCAAAATGCATCACAAACTGCTTGAGAAACTGTTCTACTATGATAATTGGTGATGAAAATAAATGATGTTCAATAAGATGTACTTGTGTTTACTAACTGTTTATTCACTTAAACATGAATGTTGAACTGT
Source organism: Danio kyathit (assembly GCA_903798195.1). Taxonomy (NCBI): domain Eukaryota; kingdom Metazoa; phylum Chordata; class Actinopteri; order Cypriniformes; family Danionidae; genus Danio; species Danio kyathit. Next base: position 45,640,182 of record LR812538.1, on the reverse strand, counting down.
AGGCCTACATAAGCTCCAAACTGCGATTTCTGATGACCTTAAACTGAAAAAAGTCTTAACTGAACTAAACAGAAAAGGAATTAAGACGTGGAATATGCAGATATTAGTGGCATTATTGAAGTAAACACCGTAGTCTTTAGGACCTTTCGCCATATTTTCCGACAAAATCCACACGCGGCTGTCAATAAAGGACCGCACACACACAAACACACACATCGCGAAATGCAGAGGTTTTTTTCTTACCATTTGGCGTGCGTTATTAAATTCCATAACTCTCTCACCAGTCCTTACTCCGTATTTGCGTCTAATACCCTAGTTTGTCACGAAGGAATGAATGAAATGTTCATAAGTTAAAGTGAAACCGGCGAACTGCAGTTAGAGTCAGGCATCCTGCTGATTTGATTCAGAAGGGCAGACGGCTCACCGGTCAGATATACATCCGTGCTAATATATCAAGGTGAAAATCACCATAGTTTGCGTAAAATAGACCCAGCTCCCAACCCAACTTTGAGAATAGATTAACGGCGATATTTTTTTATTGCGCGATAAGATTCTCGCGTTAACGCAGCACGTTAACGCCGATAACGGCCCAGCACTATTTTGGTAAGGTTATGCCTTCTGTCCACACTATCCCAGAGGGTTTCGCCCTGAAAATTGAGCTTTTTGAAATCGCTGAAGAGTTTATGTTTTCGTTTTTGCTCCGTGTCAGTGTGGATGGGGTGAAATGGAGACATCTGAAAATGGAGGCATGGCTGCAGACATATGATTGGGCCTTTTTCCTCAATATTAAGTGCACATATTTCAGTCTTGCGCACTTTCTTTAAGTTCAGACTTTACAAGTTTGATAAGGAAAACAAACTCTAGAGCAGTGGTTCTCAACTGGTTTGGCCATGGGACCCACATTTTTACATGGTCATCAAGCCGCGACCCAAACTTTTAGGAACTATAATATAATTTTAGGAATTATAATTAATTTGTATTTATTTGTTAACATACACAAATAGTGACAGATAAATCACAAGTCACCAATATTTACAAATAAACAATATTTTATTGCTGTCATTTAACAAAATGTATCAAATTATAGAAATATTACAAAGTAAGGGTAAGAAAAGGTTCAGTTACCATGAACTAAACTGAACTGTTAATAAAACATTAACACTGATCCTGTTGAACAGAACAAATCAGCAAATTACAGTAAAATTATTAAAACAATCATAACCATTTTTACATCTAATATGACAGCAATTACAAACATCTGTTTCACTTAACAGTAATTTGGGAAGCTAATGAGATAACTGAGTATGTGCTTTACTCATGATAAGAGTTTTAAAGTCTGGGGTGATGGTAGACCCGAAGATCGTGCTCTATGTCCAACCTGTTCCTTTGCTTTGACTTAAGCTGCACCAAGGAAGAGAAGCCACTTTCACACAAATACGTAGTGCTGAATGGTAGGATGGATTTGATCGCACGAATGGCAAGGGACGAATACTCAGAAAGCACTTTGCGGCACCAAAACTGGGAGAGGCTTTACTTCACTGAGTTTCTTTTTCAGCGTCTTATCACATGACGGCTCCACAAGCTGATTCTCTTTGTTGCTCGGCAACGTGACGCTTTCCACGTCGATTCCAAAGGGATTGCTCATCCACGGATCATCATAATGTTTATCGGGAAGTAGTCGGTACGGTTGTCGCGCGCGCATTTCAAAATAAAAGTCCGGTATAAGCAAAATAAGTTAAAAAATTAAACTTTTGTTGTTTTTTTGACCACACACTCCGCGACCCACTGAAAATGTTCCCGCGACCCACTTTTGGGTCGCGACCCACCAGTTGAGAAACACTGCTCTAGAGGACATGTTGGGTAAATCTTAAAAGGGAACAGTGTAGTAGTCTACTTTATAACCTCATTCACATCACTCTGGCTACGTTGTTACGCTATCTCAACAATAAAATGAAAACTTGATATAAGGAACTGTTTATTTTCATTTTGATATTAACCTAACAGGCACTAATGTTGAGGCATTGTGTAGCTACATATTTATATGACCGTCATCTTCACTGTATGCATTTTTATAACAAAACGGAGCCTATAACATAACGCCCTTCTTTAATTTTCTTGGAAAAATATAAAACATTTGCTGAATATCAGTTTCAATAATCAATACAGTAATAGCCATTATAAAAGTGTAACGTACATTAGGTTTATACAATATAGGAAATAAAGGCAAGCAATCAGTCAAATGTGCAGAATCAGTGTTCGTTGTTAAATAAAGTAATATATTCATTTACCTTGTCGCTCAGCCAAAACGTGTTACCTGAGAACAAGTAAGATTCAAAAGACCATTAGATTGAGGAGGCATTCAGCACTTCAACAAGAAGAGGCAACACACACAAGAAGTGCTAATTATAGTTGTGTGGAGAGATGGTTTATCTAGTCTATCAGCCTGGCAAAAGTGGTGTTTGACTTTCTGGGTTAACTAGTGCCCTTAAAAAGCAGCAAACTGGACTAGCCTGACATAACCATTTTCTTTTAATTAATAATATTTTCACACACAAACTGAAAATTATAATTATTCATTCATTCATTCATTCATTTTCCTTTAGCTTAGTCTCTAATGCAGAGGTTGCCACAGTGGAATGAACCGCCAACTTTTCCAGCATATGTTTCCAGCCGCAACCCAGTACTGGGAAACACCCATACACACCCATTCACACACACTCTCACAATCACCAGCGATCTAGTCCATACAGATTGCTGGAAAAATACTAATATGCCACCAAAAGAACTACAAATCCTGTCATGCACCACACATTCACACCTGTTCCTGTTTCACCTTTATCACACACACACACACACACACACACACACACACACACACACACACACACACACACACACACACACACACACACACACACACACACACACACACACACACACACAGCCGGAGGATTGTTATGAACTAATTACTTAGACTTTAAAAGCAGCACAGGCACACAGTCTTGTTATAATGTTAGTGAACATTACGATGTGTTTCCTTTATCTAGCCTAGCCGTGTTTGTCCTTTTGCCAGGTTTACTGTTTCCGTTGTTTTCGCCGCCTGTCCTGACCATTCAGCTGTTTACTATGAACAGTAAATCCATTCTTTGGATTCTCTGTATGCATTTGTTAACTCCTGTGATCGACCTTTGCCTGCCTGACTATTCTTGGTAATAAATACAGCATGTGGATCCTCTACTCCGTTGTCCAGCATTCTTCACATAACACATGCACTACGACCAATTTAGTTTATTTAATTCACCTATACCGCATGTCTTTGGGAACCCACATGAACACAGGGTAAACATGCAAACTCCACACATAACTCGAACCAGTGACTTTTTTGCAATGATGCGACACACACACACACACACATATATATATATATATATATATATATATATATATATATATATATACAATACACACATACACTCACAGTATAGCTTGACATTGATGTGCTATAAGAGTCAAATGGAGGGTTATTATAGTAAGTGCTGTTAGCCTGTCTTTATAATACAATATTCCGTCAAGAAGAATGTAGGGATGTAGAAAAAATGAACAGCGCTATCAGATTTCATTCAGTGTGCTTTGCTAAATTTATATAACAATCTCTGAACAAGAGATATCCATCTTCGACATGTAGCAAATCAGTGTCTGAACGTTACGCCAATTACAGGTCTAATTCTACAGATTGAAATCCACTCGCCAGCCCGATGGCAAAATTTTGTGCTGTCAAAGTCAGTTTAAAGCAAAAAAAAATCACTAATTTCAACACGCTTTTTCATGAAAATTTCAGGCTGCCAAGTCTCTTATTGATTTGCATGAAATCCATAACATGGTGGCTGTGCCTAGAATACAATCTGACGCTCACACCTAACGTGGCCATTTGCAAAATCAAGAGATTTTATATTCAGAACAAAGGCCAACCATCCATAACCCGACGACACAGCGAGCACGTAAGTCATCCGAGTCCACGCTATTGTTATGACAAAGGTAATCAATCACTCCTTTGTGCAATTGGCATTCTGGTGCGGACTGGTGGAAGTGTGTAAAGATAATGAATGAGGAGACTGGAGCACATGTCACTGAGGGGACGTGATGATGGGGGGCGTTTGGGCCCTGCTTTAACCAAGAGGGATCATGTGACTTGTCTTTTCTAGAGGAGAGGTGAGGAGAGAGGGTGCATAATAGACTTGGTTGGACAGTGATGAAACAAAGAAAAATGTATTGGCACAGATTAATGGGAGGACTACAGTGGACAGATACAACATTAATGTTTGATTTATATGAAGGCTAGTCACAAGAAATTATATTGAAGTTTGAATTACACTGAGTAAAAATGTAACTAAATAAAATTAATTACATGATATGAAAATGAGTGCAAATTTGTGTCAATATGAAAATGTACAGTAAGTCAGAATTATGAGTCCTCCTGAATTATTAGCCCCCCTGTATATTTTCCCCAAATTCTGTTTAACAGAAAGATTTTTTTCAACACATTTCTAAACATGATAATTTTAATAACTAATTTCTAATAAGTGATTTAATTTATCTTTGCCATGATGACAGCACATACTATTTCACTTGATATTTTTCAAGACACTAGTATTCAGCTTAAAGTGACATTTAAAGGCTTAACTAGGTTAATTAGGCCAAATAAGTTAGGGTAATTGGGCAAATCATTGTATAACGATGGTTTGTTCCATAGACAATGGGGAAAAAAAATATTACTTAAGGGGGCTAATAATATTGACCTTAAAATGGTTAAAAAAAATCAAAACTGCTTTTATTCTAGCCGAAATACAACAAATAAGACTTTCTCCAAAAGAAAAAATATTATAGGAAATAATGTGAAAATTCTGTTAAACAGTTTTCATTTGGGGAATATTTGAAAATAATTAATAATAATAATTTTGACGACAACTGTATATAGACATTTGATCAAAAATACAAATAACAAATAATTAACAAATTATGCTGATACAACTGATATATAAAAATAATTATATTGATCAAAAAGGACGATTTTAACTACAATTAGTGTCTATTTATTTATTTATAAATATATTTTTATGATACATTAAAAATAGTAATTATTAGGCTTCTTTGGCCTTTAATGGCATTTGATCCTTCATAAATCATGCTAATATGCAGATTTGGGGTGTATTTATGTTTTTTATTCAAATTTTTCATGACGGCTGACAACTTTTTTTTTTTTGAAACAGTGAAATATTTGTTTTAGGACTATGTGGAAAATCAATCTTTTAATCAATGTACTGTAGGGTTGTCATGATACTGGAATTCAATACCAATCGACACCAAAGCTTTAAAAACATACATTTCCCGCTAACATCTGAGCGCTGTTGAGCACGTTCTTAAGCATCGCTGATTTGCCATTGTGTTCACATGCTCAACAGAAATGACTGTGATTGGCCGTGAAGGTCATCAGTTCACCGAACTCATCGCTGTTTACTGAGTGTAACTACAGATACAGGGACACTGGAGTGTTTCAAAGTCACGCCAATCAGCTGGTTTGTCTATAAGCTGACATACGAGTGAATCGCAGCTTTAAAACCAGTGTCCCTGTATCTGTGGTTACACACAGTAAACAGCGGTGAGTTCGGTGAACTGATGAGTTTCACAGCCAATCACAGTCATTTCTGTTGAGCACGTTAACACATTGGCAAATTAGCGCCATTTAAGAATGTTCTCAGTAGCTCAAATGTCAGCGGGAAATGGACCTTTTTAAAATTTCAGTATCAAATTCCAGTATCGTGCAACCCTAATCTACTGCATTTTTACAAAATAAAATGTATTTAATAAATGTGCATTTGCAGTAAAAAACTTAAACGTTTGAATGGCAATTCATTATACATTTAAATGAATGAATGAATGAATGAATGAATGAATGAATGAATGAATAAATTAATAAATAAATACCTATTAATATATTTGAAACATATCAGTACAGACATGGAAAACAATTAAATTATCTTTACTGTAAGTTTTGATCACTATTGCATTCTTGCTAAATAAAAATACAAATGTATTTAATAAATTTGAATTCACCCTAAACATTTGAAAGACAGTTCATAATACATTTGATTGAATTAATAAATACATGCATGTTAATATCAACATAGGCTTAGTTAAAAAAAATGTAGCCCTGTATACATTTATGGAGATCGCGAATTATGTAGCCAGAGCTAAGTATGGCTGCATTTTATCTTTAAAATGAACGCTACGGGGCAGTATGACTCCATTCCTTTTCTGACTCACCAGCTGATCGCTTACCTCCATATACATGGCTTTTCTGGCAGGCTTGAGACACAGAACAGAGTTGACCACAACAACAAAATTCGAGTCTGGTGAAGAACAGTTCCAAAAGGCAGGTAAGACAAAAACAAAAGCTAAAAAATAAAACAAACAAGTAAATAACAGGGTGAGAAAATCTGTAAACGTCAAAACCAGAGGGATTTTCTTTTTCTGGATTGCTTTTTAAAGCACTGCGGTTGGGTTTAGGGAAAGGGGTGGGTGGGTCAATCGGTGCTTTTGAAAACACTATTAGTTGGGTTTAGGAAAGGGGGAGGGTGGGGGTATCGATCAGTTGGTCAGTCAGTCAGTGGACAGCGGCCTCTAGTGGATTTATGTGAGAACAGCAGGCGCTAATGGCACTAGCTAGAGAAATTTGAGATCTGAACAAGCGTACACGGCGGCCTCTGGTGGATTCGAGAAAACAAAAACTGCAAAAAAAAAAAAAAAAAACATAACTCCTGGGATGTATTTTGCTCTCAAGAAATGTATGTAGGGGTATGTAAACAGAATGAGCCTGGGTTGGTTAATATATTAATGTAGACATGGAAAAACAATCAAATTATCTTAATTGTAAGTATTGATTGATTCATTGCATTCTTGCTAAATACAAATACAAAATGTATTTATTAAAATTGTATTCACCCTACACTATTGAATGGCGGTTCATTATACATTTGAATTAATAAATAAATACATGTTAATATATTTATAATTTATTAATGTAGACTTGGGGAAAAAAAAGAATGTACATAGCTTTAATAAATATTGGATACTGTGGAGGAGTGATATAAATTCATATGCAAATTCGTATCTAAAAAAATTCTTATCTCAAATCTCTCACAGGGTGGCCAAATTACCTGTTAAATTATAAGTAATATTATTTCACAAATCATGACTAATCCATGTTCTCAAAGCCGCTGCCGGGCGATAGCTAATAGCTAATTTAACTGTACAGTCAAATGCTTTTTATCAGGATCGCATTAATACAAATTAATATAATATCCTTGATTAACCCCCTAATGGCCGTCTTCTATTCATTTATAATCAGCTCAATTGAGAGCCACCGCTAGTGAGGAACAACAGTTAATCACACCTCAAAGGACAAATTAAGCACGTTAAAAAAACCAAGGAGCTAAAATGACGTCCCACTGACACCGCCTGAGGTAACACGCAGTCCCAATTTGACGTTCAAACCAAATTTGACTGTATAACAATGATGATTGCGAAATAATGGCCTTGAACCCCCTGGAGAACCATCCAGGTTTGCTAAACTGCCTCTCGGGCAAGACGAAAATTGGCACAGACAGCGGCACATCTCTCTCGGTTACTTGATCAAGCATTACAGGCAACTCAATGGTATTTATTTTTTGGAGCACCGGCTTAATTTCACCTCGGAAAAAAAACTGTAATAAGATTTGGTTGAATGATAGGTGTAGGTGGTCGAACAGAGAGTCCTGGATCATTTCCATACATTTACACACAGCTTGCTTTAGAAAATGATGCTCTCTCTCTCTCTCTCTCTCTCTCTCTCTCTCTCTCTCTCTCTCACCTCACGGCCAGCAATGAGGTAATAAACTCCTTGGGGATTATTGTTATTTTCCATCCTTGATACGAACGCAGGAGATGCACAGATGAGGCACACACAATGAGGATATTATGCTAATGGCTGGCATGTCCGTTTCCCATGGTGCTTCTCTCATTTACACAAAATGCCATGTGAAAGAAGGGTAACCGCAGTGATGAGTGGCACAAAGGGACTCTGTGCTGCTTGCTGAGACTCGGTTAAAACCAAAAACAAACAATAAATAGCTACGTCTCACCGGTGGAAGAGATTCTATAAGCTGAGATGTGTCTGTCGGCTTTACAGTATGTTGCTTTACCCTGAACATCTGAATTCTTTTTGAGTAAGATATACAGCTGCCACTGTATGTGTAACAGTAGATGGATCATCCCTCCTGGTAAATAATAGTCGTTTGGGTTCATTTTAATGGGCTTAACTGGGTTTCAATACATAACAATATATCATATGCTTATAAATAAGATGAATTTTAAGTGATTTAAGATGGTCACCAACAAAAGGCTGAATTGCTGTTGAATGATATTAAAATTTAAAATAAATGTTTTCAATTAAAATATACCATCCATTCATCCATCCAACTACTTTGGTCATCCATTCATCTAACTACTTTGTTCACCCACCCATCCACCCATCCATCCATCCATCCATTTATCCATCCATCCATCCATCCACAGTACCTACCTACCTACCTGTCTATCTGTCTACATGAGGAGACAGAGTGATAAGCCAATTATGGTATGGGGATTGTTAGGAGGCCATGATAGACAGAGGCCAGTGGGCAGATTTGGCCAGGGGTTAAACCCCTACTCTTTTTCGAAGGACATCCTGGGATTTTTAATGACCACAGAAAGTCGGGACCTCATCCGAAAGACGGCGCTCGCTGAGCAGTATAGAGTCCTTGTCACTATACTGGAGCTATAGGACCCACACAGACCACAGGTTGGGTGCCCCCTGCTGGTCTCACTAACACCACTTCTGGCAGCAACCTAGCTTTCCCATGTGGTCTCCCATCCAGGTACTGACCGGGCGCAGCCCTGCTTAGCTTCTGTGGGCGACCATCTAAGAGTTGGAGAGAGCTAGCTGCCAGCCAAGACAAGATCTAAAATAGATCTAAAACGGTAGAGATTAAGCCAAAGGAAGGCTGTATAATTTTTATTCACGAACTTACTTTTTCTCTCTTTCAGTTTTTGCTCCCCGGAGCATTTGACATGTACCTCACTCATGAAATGCGTAGGGCTTCCCCTACCATAATACACCTAAAACACAGATTGCCGTCATCTCCATCATTGTAAGCTGCTTGCTTTTCTGTCTGATCCGTTGCTCTGTTTTTTAAACTCCCAATTTGCGCCACAGGATGTCTAATTGTATTTTTGCATTGACTTCACATGTAATTCCCCCCCGCCCCCATGTAATGTACCAATCAAGTAATACATCAAATACATCTACCCAAGTAATACATCACTTTGTAAACGTTTATTATCATCATTTGTTGAGTCTCCCCATACAGTTTGATATATCGATTGATATATCGACCCGGAAGCCGTTTTGCGTGATGTCACACTTAACAAGCGGATAAAGTTGACTTGATTTCAACTCTCCTCTACGCCCACACTGCCGCAGATGCGCCACGCCACTTATTGAAAACTACTTTGCTGCTCTTGCTGCCTTCAGTTTGAACGCACACTGTTACTTGATGGTATAAAACATGGAAGTCATTCATGCTATTTATAAAACATCTGTATGAGTTGAGACTAGTACAAGGCCATGAATTTGAGGATTTAAAACCACGACAGAGACGTGCTTTCAGCAGCGATTTTAAAATAAAGTCTTTAAAATGATATCAGTGATAGAATAACTTTTAACACGATGAACTCTGCTGCTACCAGATTTGCCTCCTGTCATCTGAAATCAGGCATCCAACTGTAGGTGAGTGACCTGGTACACACAGCCCTTCTCCTCCCATCCCTGCCAGCAGAACCATGGAAATATATAAAAATGTATCTAAACTGAACTGTGCCATCTGCTTTAAGGCACACATCACATGTTGTTTTAGTAGCCTAGGTGAAGTTAAAAGCTAACTGAAACTAAATGATTTAATATAGAATCAACACCAACGCCATGGCAGACCCACCAAAGAAACCTAAAAAAATATTGTTGGAGGAAGTGAAGAAAAGAAAGCGAGAGATGGTGCGAGCTAAAAGAGGCAACTGGCTGCAAATAAGGATGGAGACCTAGCCTGTAGCCTAGAGCTATCCCAAAATAGTCAATATATTTTTGAAACTCTGACTAGCTGTAACCATGTGTAGCATTTCAGTTTAGATCTAAAACCTAATTATCCATTCTGCTTCACATCTGATCTGTTATTCAAATAAAAAACACAGTTTCTGTTACTTTACAGCTTGGTAAACGTACGATAATGTTGTTCAACAAATGCACGCAAGTTTTACGAACATTTTAACAGCACTGGGAACAGGCAATTGAGCTCAAGGGGAAGCCTCAAGAGAAAGACCAAAACTAGACCTGTGCTCCTTCAGTGACAGAGAAATGTTTTATTAAATAATAAAACTGTTATTTACACTAATTAGTATGACATAAACAATGTAATGAAGTTAATGCTTAAATATAAACTTTTACATGCATATACAGTTGAAGTCAGAATTAGTACCCCTTTTGAATTATTAGCCCCCCTGTATATTTTTTCCCCAATTTCAATTTAACGGAAAGACGTTTTCAACACATTTCTAAACATAATAGCTTTAAAAACATTTTTTTTAATAACTGATTTCTTAAATTTTTGCCATGTTGACAGCACATAATATTTTACTAGATATTTTTCAAGATACTAGTATTCAGCTTAAAGCGACATTTAAAGGCTTAACCAGGTTAATTAGGCAAGTTAGGGTAATTAAGCAAGTAGGGATGTGAACCTACACTGGTCTCACGGTTTGGTTCGGTTACAATTATCATGCCATTGATTCGGTTCAATACGATACCATGGTGCATTCACGATGCTTTCCATAAACAATTTGATATTTTACTTAGCAACACAATAATTCTTGTATTTAAATTAATAATTTATAAATATATTTATATTTATTATTTGTAGTACAATTTTGTCCTTTAATACAAGCAGTCAGATATATAAACTGTGCCTTTAATTGTACCTGCTCATAAAAACACTCTTTTTGAATGTATCAAACAAAACTAAAGTACATGCACAGAACAACATGAGTATTTATAGCAAATAAACAAATGTAAATTATTATCCTGTCTGCTTTTTGAGCGAGTTCCTAAATGCCTGTGATTGATCCAGTGGCGTAGCGGACGGGCCCGCAGGGCACGCACCGCGGGGGGGCCCCGCGTGATAAGGGGCCCCGCGAGATATTTTTGTGTCAAAACCATAGACTGTAAAAGATGGTCAAAACGTCACGGATATCAGCCATTGGCGGCAAACTGCGGAGAAATGACTGGAGCTTCTTTCGCGCGCTCTAGGTGTCGCGCGCATTCGCACTCACGTGCACTCCTTCTCTTTGCCTTCACGCGCGCTCCCTCTGTGCGCAATAGTTCCCCGCATTCAGAAGTTCACTCCCAAATTAACACGGGTAATTAAAAGATTCAACTTCTGTCATGTTCATGTTGTGAAACAAAATGTCCACTGTTGATTATATTAGACTTTTTAAACCTTTTAATAGAGGAAGTCCTCGGCTCTGCAGAGTCTGCATATTATTAATCAGAAGCTGAGTGTGTATAGTTTTACGAAGGAAATGCAGTCTTGAATTTACAGTCGGCAAGTACCGGAGAACAGATGTAACACATTGATCAAATTTAGTTTTCAGTCACGTTGAAAGTATTATTCTACTCGTAGTTTTGCCTTCATTCATTTAGATGTCAGGACTGACATAATACGAGTCTTCAACACATGATTTTTTACAACACGGTTTTTTAAACTTAATAGTTTAACTAACTAATTTCTAATAACTACTTTTTTTTATCTTTCCCATGGTGACAGTCAGTGCAAAATATTTTACTAGTTATTTTGCAAGATAGTTGTATTCAGATTAAAGTGTAATTTAAAGACTTCACTAGGTTATGTTAACTAGTCAAGTAATTAATTCAAGTAAAGTAAAATAATTAGTCAAGTTATATAATTGGTTTGTTGTGTAGACAATCAAAAATATACAGTAAATACTGACAAAAAAAGTCATTCTGGTCTAGAACCGCCATTGCTTGTAACACTCGCGCCAACTCCCCCCCCACCCCCCCACCCCCCCCTCACCACCCCGTCAATAATCCCTGCAGGGGGGCCCCCGCATTTTGTGCTACGCCACTGGATTGATCACATGCTCAACAGAAAAGGTTGCGGTTGGCTCTAATGGTCAGAGCGGCTCTATTCATCAAACAGTGACACGGACACTGATGTGAAATATCTGCGGCGATCGACTGATCGATTATAGACGGGGACGTGGTGGAGAAAACTCACTCTGCAGACACGCTCATGTCTGAATCCACAAGTAACTTTATTGTTGTAACAGCCGAGAGAGGAGATAAAACGTTACCTCATGAACACTCCATCAAGTCAAAGGAGAGAGAGAGAGAGTTTACAGCTTTCATTTTTTCCTAGCTAGGTTCTGATGTATTTCCCTGCAGTCAAAGACTGTCCAGCAAACTCAGAAGCAGTGAATTGTGCACAGTTATCTGCTTTTTAAGTAGTTGGTGCATTTTAATTACTGGCGGTCTCCTCCCTCGCCATGGTAAGCTACTGCCATATAACACATATGTGATAAATGATGTCAGTATTATAACCAGTTAGTATTATTACTGAATCGATACCGAATTCTCCGCGTCTGCATCGCGGTGTATCGAAGAAACAATTTATTTTGGCACCCCTATAAGCAAGTCATTGTATAACGATTTCTTTTTCTGTAGACAATTTTAAAAAAAGAATATTGCTTGAGGGGGCTAATGATATTGACCTTAAAATGTTTTTTAAAAATGTTAAAACTGCTTTTAATTCTAGCTGAAATAAAACAAATAAGACTTTCTCCAGAAGAAAAAATAGTATAGGGAAATACTGTGAAAAATTCCTTGCTGTTAAACATAATTTGGGAAATATTTGAAAAAGAAAATAAAATTCACAAGATGGCTAATTATTTTGACTTCATCTGTATATTATGAAAAAAATTCTCTTTTTTTAGAATAATATCCAGAATTTAGTTTTTATTTATATAATTGTGACATTTACTGATGACCAGGTGCAACAGTAACAAAAGAAATCAAATTAGAATAAAGTAATTAAGTCACTTTAAAGAAGATGACAAATAAATCAGATGAATGAAAATGACAGAAAAATATAGTGATATACATCCAGGTATGGTCTTTTTCTGCTCTTGAAATAAAATCCTAAATCCTCCTAGCCTGAGACAAGACAAAGAGCAAATGAAGTCAATACTGAGACAGGACAAAGTTTTAAAAAAAGTCTTGAGTAATGCAACACTAATTGCTTTGCAGTCAGTGATAAAATGACCGAACAAATTTATCTACAACAAGAATTTAATTTGGAGACTAACTGAACTGGTAAAGCTAGTTAAGAACTCCGCACATGTACTGATTTTTGGTATTGCAATTATATGCAGATAATACAATCATGTATGACATTAGATCAGAAACTTGCATCCTCCTTCTAACGGATGACCCTTTCCCAATGGAGCGACTGGCACCGAGTCCGGCATCGACCGACATTATTTCTCCCTCAGTAAATGCCTTTGTCACTTTAAAGTGAAACTCCTTCCAGCGGTACGGAGTCAGGACTCAGAGGCACTGGGGAAATTAAAAGCAGCAGCAGAAGCCGTTACACCATGCGATTGATGATCCAGGTTCAGGTTCGCGGTTCTCTGGCTAAACCTGCTCCTCGGTCCCACAGGCTCAGGCTAGACGAACAGTATTATTTGTTGGTGAAGTTTATCCTAGTCTAAAATACACAAAATCCATTTATCATGCCCACGTGCCATTTTGAGTGATTGCAAACAAGTGTTTATTTGATTCGAGAGCTCATGTAAAGAGCTACTGGTGTGTAAGCACTTGCTGAATACTTTGTCTTTCTGAAAGCTTTACTGCATGGATGCTCTGCGCTCATTTTTAACCATTAAAGGCGGAATGTTGAGACTGTCTGGACTTAAAATTTACTGTTACTATTTAAGGATGCAACATATTTTTTTAAATATATTTGTTTTTTTATACACTCCCATGCAAAAATTTCAACATAGGCTCATTCTGAAAACGTAGCCCTATATACATTTCTGGAGATCGCAAATTATGTAGCCAGAAGTACGTAGCAGCCAGACGACAGGGTTCGAGTCCGGCAAAGAATGGTTCCAGAAAGCAGGTAAGACAAAAACAGAAGCCAAAGAAATAAAATAAACAAGAAAATAACAGGGTGAGAATGTGGTAAAATCTGAAAACGTGGTAAAAATCAGGCGAGGGCTTTTCTTTTTCTGGATTGCTTTTGAAAACTATCGGTTAGGTTTAGGGATGTGGGTGGGCCGGTCAGTCGGTGCTTTTGAAAACACTGTTGGTTGGGTTTAGGGAAGGAAGAGGGTGGGTCAGTCGATCGATCAATCAGTCAGTCAGTCGACAGCAGCCTCTGGTGGATCTACGTGAGAAGAGCAGGCACGAATGGGACTCGCTAGAGAAATTTGAGATCTGAAAAAGCATAAACAGTGCCTTTTGTGGATTTGTGAAAACAAAAATTGCAAAAAACGTACCTCCTGGGATGTATTTGGCGCTCTCCAGAAATGTATATAGCAGTACTTTTTCAGAATGAGCCTGGGTTGAAAAGTTTTGTGTCACTAAGGTATTTTTGAAGTAATGTTTTGTAATGTTTTTAAATGGTTTTGAATAAAACAAAAATAGTTTTTAAGGGCAAAGAAATATATTTTAAAAAATTATAAAAATATTCTGCTTACAGTTTTTGTTTGAAATGTTCTTTTAAGAGTTCACACTTAGATAATGCTCAACTGCTAGTTATGACTTAAAAGCACACTAAGTTACAATTTGCACACTACAAAATATATTTGTGTTGCACCACTTAACTTAGTTGAAACGTAACGCTATTTTCCAACTAAATATTTACGGCAGCATCCCCCCATGTATAATGTATAAGAGATGACAGCAAGATTAGTTTACATTGAGGAGCTCTCGATAAAAATGAAGAATGATCTCCCTCTACTAACAGCCTTATTTTCCTCCCAAATCTTTTTCGGTCTGTAAAAGAAAAGTTTAATTTTATTTCAAGGAGTATTTTGTGTTAATTGTATCCATCAATTAAAACGAGTTATACTCCCTGCTCTTTTCTCTTTCATGAGTAGGATATATATATAGAAAAAATGAAGTTTAATGTTTTGATAACTTCATGTCTATTTCACATGCATTCATGGCTCACGATACAGATATGTGCATCTGTTATTAGTGGCTGACTGTAATGTCCTATAAAAAATGTATTTACCATTTAATTTTCATAGGACTGTTGTATATAAAATCATTAATTGCAGAATTCTAAAGCAGTTTAACGATTTAAGTGCTTTTTATTGGATATTACGTCATTCAATGCGACTATGCATGATTTTACGGAGAGCTTACGGCCTACTAACAGTGGTTTGCCTTAAGAGCATATGGTGCAATCAAAGTGAAAACAAATTTAGTTACAAACTAGCTAGTAGTTACTAAGCCCCTAGTTTCTACGTTCCAGTTTAAGAAAGAACTTACAGACAGCTGGTGCAACCCTACTCTGAAGAATAAAAGTCAATATTTGACACCATAATGACTTTGGTTTAAGATGTTGGCTCGATGTTGGTTTTTGGTCACTTTCCAACACAACCTAATATCAACGGCATTTGACGTCGTTATTGGACATCAAAATAACGTTGTCCTTAGACACTGGCTAGACATTGAATTTTGGCCCGACATCAGGACCTGAATCTAAGCTAATATTACCGTCTTATGACATTGTGTGCCTGCAGGGTGGTGTTGTGATGTTGGGCTGTGTTTTCTAATGAAAAGTTTTTTTACAAATGAATTGATGTAAATAATAATAATAATAATAATAATAATAATAATAATAGTGTTATGTCAAATGGGTAAATAATTGTAATAAAAGTCTTTTGTAAAATCTCAAATTTCTCTCTCTCTCTCTTTCTGTGTCTCTCTCTCTTTGTGCTCTCTCTGTGATTCCATTAAAACCGGGTGCACAGCTCGCCGCGCGCCACTGCTACTCAGCCAGCAAAACCAAATTGTTTGCCTTTGTGTCATTTCCGGCCGGTTGGGCTTGTTGGATACGCTCGGCCCCTGTCACTTTGTCTGTGGCGCAAATGGTCCCTGCACACTCCTCTGACTCCCTATAGAAACACACTGACCTCACCGCCTCGGGGTCCAAGTCGACTCAGTAGGGTGCAGCCGTGCCCTGACGGCCTCTTGTTCTCCATTTCTACGCCAGCCGCACCAGAGCCCTTCATTTGTGGCTGCTGGAGCTTATTCATTTGGCCTATCACAGGGAGACAGTTTTAGGGGGGGGGGGCGGTGTGTGTGTGTGGCATATGGTTAGGGGGCAGCTCTCCATTTCCCATCTTGCACCTGCTCCTCAGAAGGTGATTGGATGAGGGAGGCACAATACTTCAGGCGGCTTCAGATCAGCGAAATGAACCAAACCAAACCACAAACTCTCTTGCTAACTCACACACACACATTCACACCCCTGCAGGCCTCCAGCTAACTCATTTCCCAATTATTTGTAGGTCAGCAGTGTTAGTAGCATGATTGTGTAGCCATTTCGCCATTATTCTCAAAAGGTCTCCCATTGCAGCAATTTGGATGTAAGTGGGGTTATGGGAGGGGACGTAATGGCAGCCGCACAAAAACCCGCTGGTCGCACAAATGGTGCATTTTATCAGGTCAAGTTAAGGCTGACTTGATGAATGAAAGATGTTGTTTTTGAATGCAAGGCAGCTGCCGGCTTTATGGGGTTTATTAAATATGATAAAACATATTGAGATGAATTCATGAGATGCATATCTACAGGGACTAAAATTAGTTAAGTAGATTATTTCAGTTTACAATAACTGTTTGCTTTTTTTAAATGGGATTTATTGAATTTTCAGCAGCCATTAGTCTATTGTTCAGTGTCACATGATCCTCCAAAAACCTTTGGTCACACTTTATAGTAAGATTTCATTAGTTGATGTTAATGTATTTACTGACATGAACTAAGAATGAAAAAGAGTATTTATTAACATACCTGTCAACATTGGGACGTAAAAATATGGGATACAAAGAGATACAGCCCCCCTACATCTAAGCTATTTTTGCATTTAAATTTTTTTAATTGAAGCAATTTAAATCCAAGTCAATCATCTCTTAGGCCCAATCCCAATTCTATTTTTGTACCCCTACCCCTTCCCCTTCCCCTTGGCCCTTACAACCGAGGGTTAAGGGGAAGGGCTTCAAAACTTACCCCTAAGAATTGGGACAGCACTTCAGCACCTGCACACGTCATCATATGTCATCGGGATTTCTTGCTCCACATGAGATCAGACGATCGCGACTGGTGTAGTTATTCCAGTTGTGTTATTTTTGGGTGTTTATCATCAGGAAAACACTGAAGGTATATATTATGTTATCATAACAATCTAATGTGCCAATAAAATCGTAACTATACTGTGCATTTGCGGCCGTATTCATCTATGTAAACACATGAAAACAACATTAACATTATAGCAGACACTGTAAAAAACGAATTTTCAGCCACTAGACTGCTCTGACAGGGTATTCGAGTGTCATCGAGTGACAATGTTGTGGGACTGCTGTACAAGAGTTATGATTATGGATTATAGATCGCGAAATTTAGCGGGGGTTTTTTGCGTTTTTTAATAAAGCATGACTGTAAAACACGAACGCGGTTATTAATTTATTGAAACATGTGTTTGTTTGTCATAAAATTTCGTAATAATGACAAAAAATACTAATTTGTGGAACTCCTTACTTCCGGGTGCAGTGAAACTGCCGTTGTGGCAGGTGTATTCTGGGAAATTTCCTTACCCCTCCGTTTCGAGTGTGCTCCTGAAAAATCTTCATTCGAAGGGCTATCCACCCCTTCCCCCTACCCCTACGCCTTCAAGCTAAAGAGAATTGGGACACCCCTACCCCTTGATGGGATTGCTCAAAACGAGGGGTAGGGGTAAGGGGAAGGGCTAAGGGGTAGAATTGGGATTGGGCCTTAGTGATCAATACAACTGTCAATGAAACATATGAGGCAGAATTGTTCAGTTTAATTATTTAATGCAATTAATATTCTGTACTAAACAGAAACAAATTATACTATATGACAGAAAAAAAAAAAAAAAAAAAAAAAAAAATATATATATATATATATATATATATATATATATATATATATATATATATATATATATATATATATATACACAACCATTCATTAATGAATTACACTAAATAATGTAGTATCATTAGTAACTATCATGAACTAATAGTAATTACCATAGTATACTTTGGCCTTTACTACAGTAAACTATATAAACTCCTCTCCCTCAGTCATCTTTCCATGCAGCAAAAGTACCACATCCGAAAAAAATTGTCTCTCCAAGTACCACCGTAATGACCAGTATTGAAATACAGTAGTGTAGTAGGCCCAATAAAGCATCTACAGCACTGCACAGTTCAAAAACAGGGCAGATTAATTCCTATTATTAAGAATATTTATTATTGTCAGCCACTTTAAACATTATAAATAATTTGAATAATAACACTGTACTGTGCTTACAGGTAAAACAAGCAAACAAACAAACAAAATAATATGTCAACATTGAAATTGAATTGTGCTTTTAAAAGTTAACTAAAAATGGTAGGCTACTTAAATGTAAAGTATTAACATATAGCAGCCTATTCATCAAAACCTGGAAATGTTGCTTGAACTTCATAAATATATGTTATATGTCATCATATTCATATATAAATTATTTTTTGATAATTTTTTAAATATATGTTGCATGTACATATGACATATTTGATCCCTCCGCATACCCCTAGAAGGAAGCCTGCGTACCACTAGTGGTTCACATACCACAGTTTGAGAACCACTGGCCTAATTGATTGGTGACGTCACCAACCAGAGTGAGAAGTGGCAGTAATGCACCAAAAAGTTTGTTGTCGACCGCCGTATACAGGAAGAAGAAGAAATCACCATTCTCGCCATCATATAGATTTACTTTCATCAGCTAGACAGTTTTCAAAAAGATTAAGCAGCATGAAAATAACAATAAGAAATGTTTCTTGAGCTCCAAATCAACATATTACAATGATTTCTAAGTAAAAAGTGTAGTGACTTTCTACTGAAAATCCTATATTTACCATCATCAGTGGTGTAAAGTAACAAATTACAAATACTCAAATGATGCTAATTGAGTAGTTTTTCTCAGGAATTGTAATTTACTAAGTAGTTTTAAATTGTGTACTTTTACTTTCCCTTGTGTACATTTTTAGTGCAGTATCGGTACTTTTACTCCACTACTTTCCTTCAACCTGCAGTCACTACTTAATTTTTTCCTGTCTATGGGGATTAGAAAAATCAGTCCTGTGATTCCTGTCCAATCAAATCACACATAGAAGGTAAATCGCATCATAATGATCTACCTCAAGACATAGGCGATTTATAATTGCAGCAAACTGTTTGAAAGCATTAAAAGTGTCTAAGAACATGTTCAAAATCTTTACACGCAATGATCCAGACTGTATGATGACCGAAATGATGACAGCCTGTTTACGTTCATTAGATACAATGGAAAGTAAGTTAGTCAGTGAAAGTCAGGGAATGTGTAATATGCTTGAATCCTGCACTTCTCTTTCTCCGTCCGCCGTGCTGGAGAGGAACTGACTGCGCAAAAAGAGCGCAGAGTGGTTGATATTGAATACAGCTCTCATCTGATTGGCTGAAAGGTTACGAGTTGCCTGCCTCTGCCAGGATAGTCTCAAAAATACACACACACGTATCCAGGGGGCGTCGTACGTGAAAGAGGAGTTGCACATTCTCATTCAGGATGAACTCGCAAGATTTTAACATTCAAAACTTTTTGTACAGTCTTATACATTTGCAAATGGTGTTTTGCATTTGTGAAACGTATTTTATGAATATGTATTTTTATTTTGTGCACGTGAATTGTTTTTGTGAATGTATATAAATATTTTACGCACGTGAATTTGGTTTTATGCACGTGAATTAGGCTACGCATGTGTACATCGTGTCTTTTGCGTGAAAGACTTTTGATATTAAACTAGCTCCATATAAAATCAACCAAATATCAACATCTAATGATTTTACAGCTTGACGTTGTGGGTGTTACCACTATGACGTCTATCAGACATTGGATGTTGGTTGCCATACCTGACGAATAAATGTCAGTATTTGACGTCAATATGGCGTTGGTTTAAGATGTTGGCTCGATGGTAACTTTCCAACACAACGTAATATCAACCAAATATCAACGTCATTTGACGTCGTTATTGAACATCAGGATAACGTTGTCCTTAGATGCTGGCTAGACTTGAATTTTGGTCACCTGGCATCAGACTTAAATCTTACCTAATATTAACTTATGACGTTGTGTGCCTGCTGGGCAATAACTAAATGCACTACAGAATGTTACGTTTACATACATCGACAAATTACATGTAAACGCATCAGCTTTTTACAGCCTAATACTCACTACTCTTGAGTACTTTTGAAAGGTCTTTTTACTCATACATATATTTAATATCATTTAATATAATAGTATTTACAACAGATAATTTTACTCTACTTGCACTACATTTTTGGGCAAGTAATGGTACTTTTACTTGAGTGATTTTTCAGTACTCTATCCACCACTGACCATCATAAATTAAATGGCAATTATATTGAAGTAGAAAACTGTACTTTTAGTTTGTAACTAAATTTCATATCACTTTATTATACTGTATTTTTAATCATATAAATGCAGCCTTTGGTAAACTTACACTCAAAAGTAAGTTTCAAACTACTTATTTAAAAGAAGCTGAAACAACACAATTCTTGAGATTTTTTTTTATGTTCAATTCACATACATTTGTTAAAAGTGCTAAGTTAACTTAATTTGTGTTGGGACAACATGAATGAATTGTGTGGAACCCTGCATTTTTTACAGTGTAAGTGACTTCAATTTTTTTTAACCAAACTATTTTAAAAATAATTATTTAAAACCTGTGACTGGTTGTATATAAAGTTTCTGGCTCGTTCTAACATAAGCATCCCAAGAGATTTGATCCATTTCATTTCCTGATGTGAAGAACAACATAAGCAAAGTGTGGCAGAATTGGCTGCAGACGTCCTGTCAGGGGAACAGATGTCCTTAGCCTCATCGCCAAGAGTCCCATTCCCCAATTAATGAGCTGTGTCCCTATCCCACTCTCCTAAAGCCCACCTGGACAAACACATATCACTCTGTAGGTTCCATCTTTCATCTTCAGCTTGCAGTCTATCCTCTCTGCCTCATTAGAAATAAACACTTTTGCATGCTCCATATAAATCATTGCCTCTGGTTTATGGACTGTTCCTGTATGCTTAAAGGTGATGTGTGTAAATTATTTCCGCTGCTAAAATACTTTCTCCTCTGCCTGTTTAAAGCTGATGTGTGTAATTTCAGCACCACCAGTGCCAACAAATGGAGGAAAAACATGATGTGTTTCCCAAACACTCACTGTGTGTGATGAGTAGCCATTATCTTTTGACTTTTAAAAAATATGTATTTATTGGACCATACCAAGGGCAAGAACTATGATGTTAACTACAGTTTTAATAATGATTCTATTTTCTGAAAATAGTGAAGTCTACACTACTGCAATAGCCAGGTTTCCTTCCTAACATGATGAAAATGTTATCAAAGTTTGCAAAGAATGCTTCAGAATAATTATACGAATCAAGTTGATAGAGTGGCTGACTTTTGTATTGGTGACAGCTGATTATTTTTGCTACATCAGAGATTATCCGGCAGATGTGTTTTCCATCTCTCATTATTCATCTAAAATCATCTTAAAGTCCATGTGAAATGAAAATATACTGTGTTGTATACAGTGTTTATTACCAGATTTCTCGTTGAGGTGAAAAGTTGTCTCGTGAGTTGTGATGTTATGACGAAGCATGAGGGTGAATTTAGCACTGAAGATTGAAGGCAGGATTGGATTTGAACTGCAAATCAAGAGCTTTGCACACATCTGGCAACCCAGGCTGGGCTCGGGAGTTGTGCGTGTCACTCGGTTGCTTGGGCGAATGTAACGTAACCGCTTTTTCAGCGGCTGCCACGTCCAGCAGAGGCTACAATTACTGCCACACACATTAACTATGTTTCATATCCATGCAATAAAATAGCACTTCAGACATTAAAATAATCGTCGTAAACACAAATGGAATGTGGAGTATTCCTATTTCAGTCACATTATTAAAGAGCTACATGTAAGTGCAAAGTAAAGGCCGTAATCAAACTATTACCATCTTGTAGGTCTTTTAGCCGCATTTTGCGACAGAATAACACACACACACACACACGGCTGTTTGACACTATTCTCTGCACCTACCCGGTCAGTAAAAGATCACAGACACATCTCTAAGCGTGCACTCACACACACACACACACACACAGTGAACTTTTGGAGACTCGTGACACACGCCTTCATCATCACCTAACACGCGTTTATGCTGTCGGCATGCGGTATCAAATTACAATAAAACAACTCAGAGCTTAGAGTTTGTGATGGGGGCATGAATGAAATCGTGTTGAATGGAAGTAAAACTGCTAAAAATTAAAAATTAAATGAGTTTGAAGTTCAATATGTGGAAAGGAGTTTGATTGGAGTTTATAGCTAAATATTTTGCAGTGTTTGCATGTCCTAATTCATTAAAATAGAAAAAAAAAATAGAAAAAATTAAAAATAAAAAAGAAATAAAATACTGTTCATTACAATTTTTTTTAAAAGGACCTAAATTGTTTTGCAGTTTGTGATTTTTTTTTTTCAGTTGAATTTTATATTCATATATTAGCAAATATTTTGCAAATACTTATATATATAAAATATATATTATATAAAAAGACAATTTGCCATTCACGTAGATTATTAGCAAAATATTTAGCAGTGTTTGCATCTGCTTTACTATGTAGAATTCATTAAAATAGAAGTTATATAACATTAATTACAATTTGATGTAAAAAAGCACCTAAATAGTTAATAAAACAGCTAATAAAAGACTATTTTCCATTTATATATTTCATCATTGAAGATTTCTTTAAAATAGTGTAAAAATCTTGTCTTGTTCTCATGAACCCAATCTCATGTCTCGTCTCAAGGAGTAAGCGTCTCATCACAACCCTAGTGTTTATTTTGCTAGAGCACAATGTTATTCTTTAGGCGAATAATTAATCCATGCAAGATATTCCACTGAAAAAAAAAAAAGTTTGTTTTTGTAATCTTCAATCAAA
This sequence comes from Danio kyathit, assembly GCA_903798195.1. Lineage (NCBI taxonomy): Eukaryota > Metazoa > Chordata > Actinopteri > Cypriniformes > Danionidae > Danio > Danio kyathit. The sequence goes on along the minus strand of LR812538.1, from coordinate 45,616,698 downwards.
GTCTGACCATTTGTTTCGTGTTTGTAGTGGAAGTCCTTCTCTACTGACTTCAGTTTGACAGTTTCAGCCACAATATTTTTACCCCTTTTTAAAGAAAGCTTCACCCACTGCTTAGTATTTCGTTTCAGTTGTAAGTACATCAACATACTAAAATAAAAGTCTCAGTATTTTCTAATTCATGCTGACTTTAAGCGTAAAACACTTTTTTTTGCGAATTAAGGGGTTTTTATTTGAAATTTGCCGATTTCTTATTTCAAATTAATATGTGTTAATATGAATTAACACAGGGCGATGGACGCCTGTTGATAACTAAGAAAAGTGGGATATTTGGAATCTGCATAGCAACTTATTTATTTACAGCCAATCAAAACCCTATCTTCTTTAAAGAACTTGCACATTTAGCGTGGCAGACGTACAGTATAAATATAGCATAGTAGCTACTGATAGTTATCTTTAAAAGTCATTTTAGGTGTGAGGGTGGCACAGTGGCTCAGTGGTTAGCTTTATTGACTCACTACAAGCAGGTCACTGGTTAGAGTCTCGGCTGGGCCTGTTGAAGTTTGCATGTTTTCCCCGTGTTCACATGGGTTTCCTCCAGGTGCTCTGGTTTCCCCCACAGTCCAAAGAAATGCGCTATAAGTGAATTGGAATAACTAAATTGGCTGTAGTGTATGTGGGTTGCCCAGTTCTGGGTTGCGGATGAAAGGCCATCTGCTGCGTAAAACACATCCTGGAATAGTTGGCCGTTCATTGCGTTGTGGCGATATATAAGAGACTAAGCTGAAGGAAAATTAATGAATGAATGAACATATCAGCTGTAAACAAAGCAATCACACTTGTATTCATTATGGGTTATACAGAGATAATTCATTCATCTTCTTTTTGGCTTAGTCCCTTTGTTAATCTGGGGTCGCCACAGCGTAAAGAACCACCAACTTATCCAGCATACGCAGCAAATCCCCTTTCAGCTGCAACCCATGCCTGGGAAATATCCAGAAATAATCTAAAAAGAAAATACAGTTAAGCTTTTCTGAAGATTAGCTGTGTAAAACATATGCTGTAATAGTTGTCGGTTCATTCCACTTTGACGACTCCTGATAAATTAGGGACTAAGCCGAAGGAAAATGAATAAAAGGATGAATGATTTTTTGGTGTGAGCAGGTCATTATTGAATTGTAAAGTCTAGAATCAGCATTTCACTAAAAACATGTTTGCACAATGTTAATTTTGATTATTGCTACAAGCTCACTTGTGTACTGTATATGTTCACACATATCTGTGACAGTAGTTTTGTTGACTACATTTGTATTTTTACTTCTTTGACAGTTTTTTTTTTTTGTTTTATCATCTATAGTCTGTAGTTTACTCTGGTGATCTGATGTACATTGAATCCAAGTGTCAGTCCAGAGCCGTTATTGATCCATTCACTCTTCTAAACGGCACTCATAAATTGGGCCTTCGTCCAAACTGGGGGCGGAAAAGCTTTTACCTCAATTGAATATATGGACCATTTTGATTAATAGTTTAACAAATTATTATAACAGGCTTGAGTTTTATTTTTTAGTGTAGGTTATTTATTTCTGGCACAAATGCCTTCATTACATCAGGAGAATAATTGGTGGCATTAGTCAAATTAAAATGCAGCCAGAGTTCAATTATTAAAGGAAAAAGTCCTGATCGTGTTGCTGAGCAAAAGTGGACAAAGACTGATACATTTGAGTGTGAACTAAGAGAATTTCGAAAAGTAATTGGTATAATTCATATGATCACGTGTTTAAGTTCAAGATAATGTCTGTGTATGTGTGATTATCTGTGAGTTAATAGTGGTTGAACAAGTGTTGCTGTACAGTTTTGGGTGTTCAAAGTGGTTGCTAGGGTGTTGCCATGCCTTTGCCAAAGTTTGCAATGGTTTAAAGGGTGTTCTACACAAATACCCCATAATGACAATGTGAAAAATGATTTTTTGAAATTGTTGCAAATTTATTAAAAATAAAAAAACTTAAAAAACACATGTACATAAGTATTCACAGCCTTTGCCATGAAGCTCAGGTACATTGTTTCCACTGATCATTCTTGAGAAGTTTCAGCAGCTTAATTGGAGTTAACCTGTGGTAAATTCAGTTGATTGGACATGATTTGAAAAGGCATACACCAGACTATATAAGGTCCCAGGGTTGACAGTGCATGTCAAAGCACAAACCAAGCATGAAGACAAAGGAATTGTCTGTAGACCTCCAAGACAGGATTGTCTCGAGGCACAAGGCTGGGGAAGGTTACAGAAAAATTTCTGCTGCCCTGAAATTTCCAATGAGCACAGTGGCCTCCATCATCCGTAAGTGGAAGATGTTTAGAACCACCAGGACTCTTCCTAGAGCTGGCCGGCCACGTAATTTGAGTGATTGGGGAGAAGGGCCTTAGTGAGGGAGGTGATCAATAACCTGATGGTCACTCTGTCTGAACTCCAGTGTTCTTCTGTGGAGAGAGGAGAACCTTACAGAAGGACAACCATCTGTGCAGCAATCCACCAATCAGACCAGTATGGTAGAGTGGCCAGACAGAAGCCACTCCCCGCCTGGAATTTGCAAAAAGGCATCTGAAGGACTCTCAGACCATAAGAAACTAAATTCTCTGGTCTGATGAGACTAAAACTGAACTCTTTGGTGTGAATGCCAGGTGTTACGTTTGGAGAAAACCAGGCACCGCTCATCACCAGGCTAATACCATCCCTACAGTGAATAGAGGTGGCGGCATCATGCTGTGGGGATGTTTTTCAGCAGCAGGAACTGGAAGACTAATCAGGATAGAGGGAAAGATGAATGCAGCAATGTACAGACACATCCTGAATATAAACCTGCTTCAGAGTGCTCCTGACCTCAGACTGGGGCATCGGTTCATCTTCCAGCAGGAAAATGACCCAAAGCACACCGCCAAAATATCAATGAAGTGGCTTCACAACAGCTCTGTAAATGTCCTTGAGTGGCCTAGTCAGAGCCCAGACCTAAATCCTATTGAACATCTTTGGAGAGATCTGAAAATGGCTGTACACCGTCGCTTCCCATCCAACCTGATAGAGCTTGAGAGGTACTACAAAGAGGATTGAGCAAAAACTCCCAAAGACAGGTGTGCCAAGCTTGTGGCATCATAGTTTTTATTTTTAATAAATTTGCAACAATTTCCAAAAATCTTTTTTCACATTGTCATTATGGGGTGTTGTGTGTAGAATTTTGAGGAAATAAATGAATTTAATCCATTTTGGAATGCTGGAATACTGTAACATAAAAAATGTGGAAAAAGTGAAGTGCTATGAATACTTTCCGGATGCCCTGTACACTGAGGTTTCTCCGGAAAGAAGCTCGTTCCAGACTTGTGCTTTTACAACCGTTTTGTGGTTAAAAAATCACTGGAATCTCAGCGAATATTTGCTTCACAGACATAAGAAATATATCCACATAAAGCTTGAAATAATCCAACAACACTCAAAAGTTTTTTGGTTTTGTAATCTGAATGAAACGAATGTGAGGTACAGTCCATCCTGTCAAACACACATGTGATGTTTATTTCTGTTATTTCTGGAGGAGACTCGCCATCAAGACCAAGTTGTGAATTAATTTAGAAGACCAGCGCGATCTGACGAAGCTTTATTCAGAGGATGATAATGTGTAACACGGCCATAAAGAAGGTCGGTGTCGTGATCTCGTTCCTTTCGAGTGCGCATTAGCATGGGCAACCAGAAATAAATCTATATTTTGTTTGATTTAAACGTTTAGAAATGAAATTTATGAGACAGTTTTTATTGGTGATTGTGGATACAATTATATTGGTGATTCCAAATATGTAATGTACTTGTAAGCTTGGCAAACAGTTTTTAAAATTTGACATTTCCCCATTCAGACAGAATGCCCGAGCATACTCCCTGAGAGGCGTTTTAAAGATGGCCTGTGAGTGAAATGACTTGCCTTAAAGGGACTTTATATGCGGTGCTCTGAGTGGTTGATAGACTTTTGCTATGCAGGTCTATTGTAGTTTTAATATCTTTTTATTGGAGTCTTGATGAAAATTATACAAGTTATATGCTGAAGTCTAATAGGGATTTAAACAAAAGATTTTTTTCTCTATTTATATTTATTCTTCTTTACAAATGAAAACGTGTTTCCCCCCCCTCAGATCTGGAGATTACAGTGAGATTACAATGTGAACATGTCATGTGATTTGTGTTTACAGGGCTTTTTGGAAAACAAAAACCGGTTTATTGTTCAATAAGTTACATAAAAAAGAAACAAAAGCTGGATATCTGACTCTTTGGCATGATGATTAGATATTTTCACATTGCTTTTCCATCTGTCTTTGTTCACATCTACAACAAAAGCTCTCAGAGTATGAAAATACAGTGAAATTTAATCAGTTCTTGTTTAAAAGACAGACAGAGGAATTTGTCTCGTAATGAAGTTTTAACATGTTGTTGTGATACGTATGTTTAAACACACACATCAGATACTCACAGTTTGCTGAATCTGTTCTCCTCATGATTAATTGTTACTATCATTTTGCTCCCAGGTGTGTAGAATTTGCATAATACTGCTGTTACTGTTTTGTTGGTAGGAATGTAAGAGTTTACTTAACATTTACATCCATGTCTTTGTGTATATGTTTATTGAACATACATTTTTTAAGGGTTTAAAACAACCCTTCCAGCCCTTAAAGGGATAGTTCACCCAAAAAAATAAAATTCTGTCCTTATTTACTCACCCTTCACTTGTTCCAAACCAGTTTGATTTTGTTGAACAAAATATAAGATATTTTGAAGAATGTTGGAAACCTGTAACCATTTACTTCAATGATTACAGGTTTCCAACATTCTTCAAAATATCTTTTTTTGTGTTCAACGAAAGAAAGAAAAACAGACAGGTTCGAAACAAGTACAGAATGAGTAAATGATGGCAGAATGTTCATTATTTTGTGAACTATCCCTTTAAAATGCCCTTAAACCAGGTTGATTCTGTTGAACAAAAAATAAGATGTTTTGAAGAATGTTGGGAAACCTGTAACCATGGACTTCAATAGCAGAAAATTCATATACTAAGAAAGTCAATGGTTACAGGTTTCCAACATTCTTCAAAATATCTTATTTTGTCTTCAACATAAGAAAGAAACAGAAATGGGTTCAAAACAAGTGGAGAATGAGTAAATGATGGCAGAATGTTCATTTTTTTGTGAACTATCCCTTTAAAATGCCCTTAAACCAGGTTGATTCTGTTGAACAAAAAATAAGATGTTTTGAAGAATGTTGGGAAACCTGTAACCATTGACTTCAATAGCAGAAAATTCATATACTAAGAAAGTCAATGGTTACAGGTTTCCAACATTCTTCAAAATATCTTATTTTGTCTTCAACATAAGAAAGAAACAGAAATGGGTTCAAAACAAGTGGAGAATGAGTAAATGATGGCAGAATGTTCATTATTTTGTGAACTATCCCTTTAAAATGCCCTTAAACCAGGTTGATTCTGTTGAACAAAAAATAAGATGTTTTGAAGAATGTTGGGAAACCTGTAACCATGGACTTCAATAGCAGAAAATTCATATACTAAGAAAGTCAATGGTTACAGGTTTCCAACATTCTTTAAAATATCTTATTTTGTCTTCAACATAAGAAAGAAACAGAAATGGGTTCAAAACAAGTGGAGAATGAGTAAATAATGGCAGAATGTTCATTTTTTTGTGAACTATCCCTTTAAAATGCCCTTAAACCAGGTTGATTCTGTTGAACAAAAAATAAGATGTTTTGAAGAATGTTTGGAAACCTGTAACCATGGACTTCAATAGCAGAAAATTCATATACTAAGAAAGTCAATGGTTACAGGTTTCCAACATTCTTCAAAATATCTTATTTTGTCTTCAACATAAGAAAGAAACAGAAATGGGTTCAAAACAAGTACAGAATGAGTAAATGATGGCAGAATGTTCATTATTTTGTGAACTATCCCTTTAAAATGCCCTTAAACCAGTTTGATTCTGTTAAACAAAAAATAAGATATTTTGAAGAATGTTGGTAAACCTGTAACCATTGACTTCAGCAGTAAACTCATATACTAAGAAAGTTAATGGTGACAGTTTTCCAACATTCTTCAAAATATCTTCTTTTGTGTTCAACAGAACAAATAAAGAATGAGCAAATAATTGCAGAATGTTCATTTTTGGGTGAACATGCCCTTACAAGATATTACAGAGAACTATGTTCGACATTTGTTTCCTGAACTTTGCTCTGGATTATGTCACCATGCGATTGTGCTTAGCGATTATTTATTTGAATTGCTCAGAGCGCTGTACTGTATTAGTTCCTGTGAATTGCGCAGGTGCCTGTAAATCCTTTTGTTCAGCGTCTGCTGGGCATTAGTTTGACCTTAAGCAGCTTCAGAAATGCCCTTTGCCGCTGGAATAAATTCAGTCTCCATGGCTGGCGATGCATTTCAGAATAGCTCCTGTTCTCTGCATTCGGGGTGACATGCGGCTTTCACTGGGACATCCCGAGGCACATATTTGGTGTGTGAGCCGTGTACCTTACAGGAGGCTAATGATGAGATGGTGTTATTGGTTTTTGATGAGTCTAGCCGTGTGTGTGTGTGCGTCTGTGTGTGTGTGTGCAGGATAGAGATTGCTTCATGTTTCTCTGCCCAGCAATGTAAAACGCTGACACTTCATCTATTGAGCAGTATGTAAAACTCTTCAACTTTCCACATTTCCACATGTACAATTTAGCTCTCTTTTTTTTCACTTTTTGTTGTGTATAAATCAGACTCATTTGCATAAACAGTTAATGTTTTTGCACGCAGGAAGTGAATCGATGGACTTGCTTTGCTAATGATCCATTTTGGCTAAAAAAAAACAACAAACAAAATGTGGAAGAAATACAGATATACAGTGATTTGCATAAATGATCATTGTGTACTTTGTGTTTTTTCCCACTGTGGGCACACATTTATCTCCATGGGGTGCATAATTTATTAGCTACTTTTTAAAGCAGGGGTCTTAATTTGAAAGTTTAATGTTAGTGTGGCCCGCGAGTTTGATATGTATTGCACTTTACAGTTTTGTGTGTGGAGCTGAACGAACCCACCGATCGTGGTGGGGTATATGCTATATGGGGACGGGACATCGGCTGGTCGCAGGCAGAGAAACATTTCCCAATGAGCGAAAGTTAAAGCCACGGCGCCATGGAGTGTTTTATTCATGCCTGCTGGCTGCCTCGTTTCTATTGGGCACACGTGGACATTCGTCTCAGCGTGCTTCATTCACAACACTTCAAAAAAGTTTTTTTAAGTTGCTGCCCAGCGAGACATATATATATATATATATATATATATATATATATATATATATATATATATATATATATATATATATATATATATATATATATATATATATATATATATATATATATATACTGTATATATATATATATATATATATATATATATATATACTGTATATATAATATATATATATATATATATATATATATATATATATATATATATATATATATATATATATATACTGTATATATACAAATATATATATATATATATATATATATATATGTATAGAAATCAGTGCTTAATTTGAGCAGGACTTTGCCGGATGCTGTTCTGGGAAATGTCAGATACTTGTATTTTTCTGCACGCATGACGGTAGTTATGCGCTAGTTAAAGCAAAATTCACATTTAACTATTGGTCCATAGCAATATTTTCAACCAATCATCTTTCTCGCTTTTACAATCACTCTCATTGGTTGGTGGTTAATGTTTCACACGCAGTGAGCAGAAAAGAAATCAAAGTGATGCGTACACGGCGGGATAAAAGAAAAGTAAGGAACTTCGACACATCGACACCTGTCCATCAGCAATAATAGTCCGCGGTAACCCAGACCAATTATAGAGTCCCACCATTATTGGTGGGTCATTTGCATCGCTCTACCTGCATTGTATTTGCATTGCCTCACACAATAAACATTACATATATTTCTATATGATGTAAAAGTAGTCAAAACAAATGAGAACAACTTTGTGACACGCTTTTGCAGGTTATCAACTAGGTTTTGCAGTTTGCACTAATTGTTTTGAGAAATGCATGAACTGTTGTGCAAATGGAAATAGCGTTGTGAGAAATGCACCAAAGCCACTGAGAAAAACTGTAATGACATTTGATCAAAGCAGCTATACTCAAATGACCTGAAAAGCTAAGTTCAATGCTATTTGAAAACAATCTGTGCATTGAGCGATCTCAGCTCGCAATATAAGTGTGATTTTCAGGTTTGAGAGGTCATGGTCTAGTTGTAGAAAGTGTCTGACATTTCTCTCCTCGATGCCCAGCTGTGCCCTGGCAGCGTTTCAACAGCGAGGTTTGCACACGAGTCGGTCGTAGCGGCCGAGTCTCCCGAGAGGAGAAAAAAAACTTCAGAAAGGCAGAAAGAGCCCCTCCAGAGAAGAAGCTATATCCATTTGACCCACTTTCCACATCTAAGCCCGAGTCGTGCACAGACTCGAGAGTTAAAGGATGAAGGACTTCTTTCTTCAATTGATTTAGTTTTATGGCTTAAAGCTCGTATTTAAGATGTAATTTTCTCTTTTGTGTCCGACTGAAAGCTTCACCTGCTCACTCTTTCTGCTGTTTGTGGCGAGGGGGGTTTAATGGATGTGAAACAGATGCTGGTGGAGCTTGAACATCTACGACCCCTTGCCCTCTGTTTGCCATCTCGGGTTTGAATGCAGGGCTCGACAATGTTATGCAAAAAAAAAATGCGGGTATGCAAATTTGTGTTGTTTTAGTATTGTTGAGAGTGTGTTGCAGTTCGTATTGTTTTGTTTTCATTTTATGTTTTGTAAATGAAATGTTTATTTGTTGTTTTTGTTAGTTGGTCAATTTCTTTTAGTTGTTATATTTAGCATTTTAGTTTTAGTTATGTTATGCATTGTTAAACTAAATGAGAGTCTTAATATTTGTATATATTGTAAATTATTTAATTTTATTTTTATTAATTTAATTATTAATAATAATCTTGTATGGTAAATAACAAAGTGGCTTCGGTTTTAGTTAACTACAGGTGGAAACTACAATAAACTTTGTAGTATATGAGTAGACAGTATCTGGGAAGCATTAATACATTTTAATTTAATTTAATTTTTTATTTTATTTTCATTTAATTAATTATTTTATTTTATTTTATTGTAACTAATATTTTATTTTTATTTTTCAATACTTAATACATTTATTATAAAATTTGTCATTTAATTTACTTTACTTTTATTTTATTTTATTTTATCTTAATTTATTTTATTTATTTTTATTTGAATATTAATTTTTATTTAATTAATTATTTTTATTTAATTGTAATTATTTTTTTATTATATTTTGTTTAATATTAATTTATAATAATTTATAAATATATATATATATATATATAAACACACACACACACACATATATATATATATATACACACACACACACACACACACACACACACACACACATTATTATTATTATTATTATTTGTCATATTAATTATTCTTTTTGTTTATTTTTTATTTAATTTTATTAATTTGATTAAATTTTATTATATTTTATTTTATTTTATTTTATCCTAATCCAGATTTAAGGTCATAAAAAAACATAGGTCTTTATCATTTCAGACCATTTCCGACATCCGCTTTGGTGATCATTACAGCTGAAGAAAATGATTTTATTAAATACATTTTATACATTCATTAAATACAATTACATTAAATACAGTATAGGTGTTTTGTGTTTAAAAAGAAAATGTGGCTGTTGATGTTAATGATGTTTTATAGTATTTCATATAGCTTATAGAGCATGCATTTTATATCACTTTTAAGACTGAATGAGCATTTTAAGTTGGTAAAGATTGTCCGTAATTCTTAAATTATTTTTGAGTTACAAAATATACTGCACCTGCCATTTTTACTGAAATATTCAAGAACATATTGGAGGAGGGGATAAGCTTTACACCATAGATAATCAGTCTAGTGTCTGGCAGTCATACAACTTAACAATTTATGTAATTCATAATATAATTCATAAAAAAACAGCTTTCTGGTCCCATTTTGGATTTCTACATGTGAAAGGTCAAAATGAAGTTCCTGGATGTCTCTGAAAGGATTAGACACATCAGGCTAACCTGCTTTTCTCAGTGTTCTTCAAATAGACTTTTCTTCACCAATTGTACCCACTGCCACAAGTAGCTTAGTGGTTAATGATGTAGGCTGTCAGCTGAAAGGTTAGTGTTTCAATACTGAAGAGGAATGGAAGTGAACAAGACGAGGCATTACTGATATCTCTATCTGCTACTACAGTTGCATTCAGAGGTAGACAGAGGGTCCAAAAACTTCACTTGCGTACTAGAAAGAATTACACAAGTAAAAGTTATAATCTCAATAGTTACTTCTAACTCTTCTAAAACAATTACAAGGTGTAGTTAGTTCAGATTATAGACAAGTGCTATAATTTAGATACTTAGTACTTAATTTATTAATAAAAATATATTATTATGATAATTTTATCTAGGCATCAAACACAAAACTTGCTGGCATTTTAGCTGTAGCCTCAATATTTTGTCAATATTTCTTTCATTGAAAGTGATAATATTTTTTATTTATTTATGTGGTCTGTTGATATGGATAGTTGTTTTTATTTATTTATTTATTTATTTATTTATTTATTTATTTATTTATTTATTTATTTATTTATTTATTTATTTATTTATTTATGTACAGCGTGTTGATCATCCTTGTCTTTATATGTGCTATTTGAATCAATGAAGTAAACTAGATAGTGTTTGATTTATTTAAATGATAATATTATTACTAGTGCTGGGGAAACATTAATTGTGATTAATCACATCCAACATAAAAGATAAGACATGTAAGTGTGTGTACCATGTATATTTATTATGCATATTTAAATACACACATACATGCATATATTTGAGAAAATGTTTGTTTATATTTAGATATAAATATGTACAGTTGAACTATTAACCCCCCTGAATTATTAACCCCCATGAATTATTACCCCCCCCCCCTGTTTATTTTTTTCAACACATTTCTAAACATAATAGTTTTAATAACTCATTTCTAATAACTGATTTATTTTATCTTTGCCATGATGACAGTAAATGATATTTGACTAGATATTTTTCAAGACACATCTATACAGCTTAAAGGGGCTTTTTTAAAAAATAAAAAACTGCTTTTATTTTAACCGAAATAAAGCAAATAAGACTTTCTCCAGAATAATAAATATTATCAAATATACTGTGAAAATTTCATTGCTCTGTTAAACATAATTTGGTAAATATTTAAAAAAGAAAAACAATTCAAAGGGGGTTAATAATTCTTATTTTAACTGTATTTGCATATAATACAAATTATATATACATTTAAATATGTGTTACAAAATAGTTTTGTTTCTATCACATATGCATAATAAATTTATATATATATATATACACATAAACATATATATATTAAAAAAAAAACTTTTATATTGGTTGATCTTTGCCCAGAACTAATTACAGTATTAGTTAATTAGTAAATACTAGCTAACTAATTAATGAATTAATAATTACTAGTTAGTTACCTTTGCAAACTTTCAAACATTGTGTTTTTAGTTCCAGCTATTTCATCTGTACCCCTAATGTCATTGCATTTCTGGTGTTTTGTGTAGTAACATAAGCAGATACGTTTATTTAGTCGGTGTCACAATAAATTGCAATGATTGGTATATTGTACAATAGCATTATAATTTGGATAGCATTTAATTAATTAAAATTATTATATGATTAGCATAGTTATTTTTGCATCTTTGCATCAAACGCAGATGTTCTTGGCATTTCAAATATCATTACATGTCTTAATAAACACTAAATGCAGCTAGGCCTGTCACGATAAGGAATTTTAGTTGTGCGATATATTGTCACAGAAATTGTTATAAGCAATATTTTAATTTTGAGATAATTTTATGCCACTGATTATATAATGATTATATAACAGCAGAATAATGCAAATAGCCACAAACATTTTAAAATACTTATCATTCTTAAGGTTATTTATATTCTATAATTGGATGTTAAAAAGGAAAATGTCCTATTATATTCATTCATTTTCCTTCGGCTTAGTCCCTTTATTCATCAGGGGTTGCCACAGCGGAATGAACCGCCAACTTATCCAGCATATGTTTTACACAGTGGATGCCCTTCCAGCTGTAACCCAGTACTGGGAAACATCCAAACACACTCATTCACACACATACACTACTGGCCAATTTAGTTTATTCAATTTACCTGTAGCACATGTCTTTGGACTGTGGGGGAAACCGGAGCACCTGGAGGAAACGCAAAAACGAGGAGGACATGCAAACTCCACACACAAACGCCAACTGACCCAGCCAGGACTCAACAATATACTATTAAATGACCTATTAGCTAAATGTCCATTTATACACTTTGTCACTGGTGAGGTAGAATATAAATGTCATTGTAAAAAGGCTTTAATGTTATTTTTAAATTTGTAAATATATATTGCAACGGCAAAAATAATTGAGGTCATCTCCAAGTATTGCACGATAAGTCCATATATTGATTATTTTGGCAGGCCTAAATGCAGTTACATTTGGATGAATATTTAGACACTATATGTGTTTCCATCCTAATGTGACTCTTTTCAAAGTTGAAACTCTTTTCAAGTTTAAAAATGAAAATAATCAGGTGCATTTCCATCAAGTTTTTAGAGTGGCTTGTTGTAGTATTGGTAACCTAGTAACCAACTGTAAACAAGGAGACAGCTGATTGGTCACATGAGTGTAATGTTCACAATACATCAGAGGTTATTCGGCAAATGCATTTCCATCTCCTGTTATACCAGGGGCACCCCAACGGGCCATGGCCACCCCTTTGTAAACTCTGGCCACCCCTGTGGCCACCCCAGTATGATTTTGCTGTTGATATAATTAATGTAAATGTAATTGCGTAAATTTACAATATTTTAATAAAATAAATAAATAAATATAATGCAGCCACTAAACTTATTGTGATTGATTGGCGCCACTGACATAGCTTATTCACTGCCCCTCCCACTACCTGATCGTCATTGATAGCATGCACACACCTTCAATTACAGGACAGCAATGGCAATCTTTTAAGAAATAACAAAGTGTATGTATGTCATAAATTTATTCTGGCTACACCTCGGGAATGAACTGCTGGCGTTCAACAGCAGCAAATAAGCTGACTTTAAACAACAATTTCAAGTTCCCGTTACATTCTTCTTAAATTAAGGGTAAAGTTCCTATGACATAATTTGTTTAGTAATGTTTGATGATAAGAGACGAAACACGACTTTGGGTTCACAAGATTGTTCACTTTTTACTAAGAAATACTTAATGTTGAAATGAAAAAATGTGTTTTATCTGATTGAAAACCACAAGTAAAATAAATAAATGCATTTTGAAATCAGCTTTTTAAAATCTAGTTTATTTAGCAACTCCATTTTTTTTTGCTGGTTGACTTATAAGGGCCATAAATCTCAAGGATTTTGGGGATGTATTTTGCAAAAAGATACATCAGTTGAAGAAGCTGAATTAATAATAATGTGGCTCAAAAAGGAATATGGATAAATGATATCATTGGGGTCTGTATTGTGAATGTGTGTATATAGTAATGCCTTTTGATCAGTTTGTTTATTTGTCTGTTTTATTAATTAGTCTTCATTAATTTTAGACATGGCATATACTGTATGCTGTACAGTAAATGTATGTGAAAAATAACGCACCTAAAAAGTGTTTTTAAACTAAATATAGATTTTTATTTGGTTTGCACATGTACTTGCTTAATTTATATCAAGGAATAGATTGCAATATTTTAAGAGTAATTCATTAAATTTATTAAAACCATGTTATTTAATTTACCAGAAACAAAAATTACATACAAAAATAACTACACTAAATTCATTATTTTTTTGTGTGCCACCCCAATATTTGGTGTGGCCTCATCTGGCCACCCCTAAAAAAAATTTCTAGGGGCGCCACTGCGTTATTCAAATGAACCCTTTTTCGCACAATTCCAAAACCACATCAAGTGAGCGCAAAACGTTTTTTTTTTTGCTAATTAAACGAAATGTTTTATTTTAAAAGATGGGATTTCCATCACTCCTTTCTCATACGATACTTCAAACAGTGCATTATCACAGGATGATGGAAACCCAGCGAATGTCACAATAAATGATCTTGCACTTTTGCGTAATCACAAACTTTGACAAACATTACGTTTACATGTTTTTAGATTTCCATACATACAATTCCCATTAAAAAGTAGCTAACTTTAAATCTTCTCTTCGAGTATTACATTTCCCCACACACACAAAAAACACAAAAAACAATTTTGTAACCACCCACGTCTAGTCATGTTGCCCTTGAGCAGGTCACTAGGACTTCTTTAGTGAGTCGGTCTTTGGACAACAGACAATAGCATCAGCTTTTAGCAGTGCTTTCAAGATTCTTTAAAAAAGCATAATTAATCATTTGTGCATGCTTTCATTTTCCCCAAATGTCTATTAATATCACTGAGCATTACGGTCAAAGTCAAAAGCACAATAGACTACAATCTTCAGCTCTCTCTGAAGAGCCTTGCAAAAAAGAAAAACAAAAATCACATGCTTTTTATTTGCCCAGCATTTCTGACCTCAATTAGACCATTCATTTCATATAAAGGCTGGCTTTGATGCGCCGCTCTTTGAAAGTGACTGTTCAAGGTTCTCAGTTCTACTATAATTGAACACTGTTTAATATATTTTCCATAATATGTGCAAATGTTTGTATACATTAAGTTTATAGTTGTATTTGTTTCTCTTAGACACACTGTAAAAAATAATCGTAAATTAGAAGTTTTCCATATTTTGTGATTCATGTTTTTGTTTATTTTCCCCCTTTTTTATGCTTTTGAATAGCATTGTGGGAATTTAACTGTGGAAAGTTTGAAAAAGTGAATTTTTTGAACATTTTTAATAGTTTAAAGGGATATACAGTATTGTCTGAGTTGGTGTTGTATACCTGTTATGAAGCAAATGCTGACAACAGACATGCTGATCCAAATACAGTTTAATAAAGGCAAGATCGTAGAGGCAATTGTCACAAACAGGAACAAAACAGTAGCACAAGGGTAATCAAATAAACATGGTCAAAATACAAGCAAGAGGTCAGGCTAGCAGCAACAAATCAAAACGAGGAACGAGGCAAGAATCAAAAACACAGGAAAACAAACAAGGAAAAAACGTTTCATAATGTTTGTGAAGAAACAAGACTCGGTAATGTGAAAGTGACCTGTACAGTGCATACGGAAAGTATTCAAAGCGCTTCACCTTTTCCAAATAGTTTTTTTTTTTTTTTTGTTACCTTATTCCAAAATGGATTAAATTCATTTATTTCCTCAAAATTCTACACAATACCCTATAATGACAATGTGAAAAAAGATTTTTTGAAATTGTTGCAAATTTATTAAAAATAAAAACCCTGAAAAATCACATGTACATCAGTATTCACAGCCTTTGCCGTGAAGCTCTAAATTGAGCTCAGGTACATTCTGTTTCCACTGATCATTCTTGAGATGTTTCAGCAGCTTAATTGGAGTTCACCTGTGGTAAATTCAGTTGATTGGACATTATTTGAAAAGGCATACACCTGTCTTTATAAGATTCCCGGGTTGACAGTGCATGTCAAAGCACAAACCAAGCATGAAGACAAAGGAATTGTCTGTAGATCTGGGAGACAGGATTGTCTCGAGGCACAAGGCTGGGGAAGGTTACAGAAAAATTTATGCTGCTCTGAAAATTCCAATGAGTACAGTGGCCTCCATCATCCGTAAGTGGAAGATGTTTGGAACCACCAGGACTCTTCCTAGAGCTGGCCAGCCATCTAAGCTGAATGATCGGGGGAGAAGGGCCTTAGTCAGGGAGGTGATCAATAACCGATGGTCACTCTGTTTGAGGTCCAGCTTTCTTCTGTGGAGAGAGGAGAACCTTTTCAGCAGCAGGAACTGAAAGACTATAGCAGAGATTAAGGTGCCATAAGGCGATAGATAGATAGATAGATAGATAGATAGATAGATAGATAGATAGATAGATAGATAGATAGATAGATAGATAGATAGATAGATAGATAGATAGATAGATAGATAGATAGATAGATAGATAGATAGATAGATAGATAGATAGATATTCATCTTTATTTGTATAGCGCTTATACAATGTAGATTGTGTCAAAGCAGCTTCACATAGAAAAATATAGTGAATTGAAACAGTGTGAGTCCAATAGATAGATAGAACAGACAGACAGACAGACAGACAGACACAGATAGATAGATAGATAGATAGATAGATAGATAGATAGATAGATAGATAGATAGATAGATAGATAGATAGATAGATAGATAGATAGATAGATAGATAGATAGATAGATAGATAGATAGATAGATAGATAGATAGATAGATAGAACAGACAGATAGATCGAACGGACAGATAGATCGAACGGACAGATAGATCGAACGGACGGACAGACGGTTTCTCCTCAGAAGTTTGTTTCTGTTTGCCATTATTTTCATCCCATCCATAATTTAGAAGTATTTAAACTGACAGTGTTACAACTGAGCCGATGTAACAAGCATCCCCATCTCTCCTTTCTGTGAGTCAGACAAGCACAATGAATGAACAGCTGAATGTGTATTTAACCTCCCTCAACACCAAAACACTTTCGTCTCTTTTTTTCTCTACCTCTACCTCTGTTGTCTGCTCGATTTACTCTTCCTCCTGTCTGAAACCATTCCCGTTTGTCTCCGCAGATCTTTTCACTCGTTTTAATGGTCCATTTGATTTCTTTCCCCATTAATGGTCAAATTACCAGATTGAGTCTTGACTCTGCAACAAAAAGAAACAGTGACATTTATTTATACTCTGCTGTTTTGTTTTGTTTTGTTTTCTCTCAGAAGGCTATCTGCTATTGGTTCAGCACACAGGCTACTTGACTGTAATGCTTTTCCCTTCAGTTTCCAACATCTGCTTTGCCACTATTTGAATCCACAGCAAAGCCTGAGTGCAATCACAATGACTGCATATGGTGCTTGTCTTTAGTGAAGCATGCTAATGTCTCCGACGCATCTATCCATATGGGTTGTTAGGGAAAAGTGCTGCACCAGTTTAAAGAAGTGTGGAATTTAATTTGCTCTCAGCACAGGCTGCTGCGTCTGTTAGTCTTCACTTTTGGCCCCTGTGTAACCTGTCTAATGACAGCCGCTCAATCGCTAAGGCTAATGATGCTTTGATCTTTATTTTTCTTTGGCAGATTTCAATTACCAGTCCAAAAGTTATTAAATTAGGTTGAATTAAATTTGACAAAATATGAAATAAAAACATAATGATTGTTGCTAAATTAAAGCATGCACGTACAAAACAAAAATAGTAGACAGGCTGAATAAAAATGCTAATTCGCTCTTTTCCAGAAGGTGGCGCTTATAGAACAGCAGGAGTATTCGCAATATCCAGGGACACATGAAGCTAATAAAGTTTGTAAATAAATCAGCTAACAAAGCAGCTGCGCTTGTATTCACTATGCATTATACAGAGATAATCATTCATTCATTCATTTTTCTTCGGCTTAGTTCCTTATTTATCAGGGGTCGCCACATGTTCTCCCCGACACATGCAAACTCCACTCAGAAATGCCGTCTGACCCATCCGAGACTGGAACCAGTGACCTTCTTTCTGTGAGGCAACATGCTAATCGTTCACATCGTTCAGAGATAATCTAAAAAGAAAATACAACTAAACTTTTCTGAATACTTGCAATTTTCTCACAGTGTTTTGTAGCATTTGGATCAATGAGCTGCTCTGTCAGGCACAGGTGATTTATGTTCCTGTTGGTGTTTCAACAAGCAAATAATCCACAAATATGACAAATTCAACAGATTCACACAAGTATGAATGTATGAATTCATACAGCACATTATATACTGTATGCTTTACATATGTTTTAGGTAGAGATTTCCATAGATGAAGTTAACTAATTTGTTGTTGTTGTTGTTTTATCTTTTTAATTATGAAACTTCAAACATTTGTCTAATTAGCCATATTGAAAACTGTATAATGAAAACTGTTTTATTTAATTGTGAAGAAGATACTTGTAAATTTGTTAGATTTGCTAAAGTTAATGTTGTGACAGTATGTCTGCTGGCACATCTGTACTCCATCTCTGGCCTCTCACTGGAAAAAGTCTGGGTTAAGGCTGATTTATACTTCTGCGTCGAGTGATCAGCGTGGCCCACAGTGCCTGCCTTGCGCGTAGTCGTGCATTTATACTCATGCGTGCTGTTTGTGTTGCTCTGCAATAATGCTTCAGAACTGGCAGTGAGATTTTTATTTTCCTCTGTGTCGAGTTTTTCCGCGGGTGTTTAGTTTTTTCTGAACGCTATAAGTAGAGGTGTGCGTCAGCCACACCGAGGGCTATGCAACCATGCGAAGGCTGCGCAGGAGCATACGCGTGCACTTGACGCAGAAGTATAAATCAGCCTTTACTCACAATCGATTTGTGTTGGGACAGCATGAAGGAATTATGTTAAATTATTAATTTTTACAAATTTTTGTGAAAATAAGGGTGCTTTCACACTAGCACTTTTAGTCCGCAACAGGATTTGTTTGACGTCAGAGTTTAGTACATTTAGTTAGTGTGAACAATGTCTTCTGAACTCGGGTGCACACCTGCAAACCGTTCCCGAGTCTGCCTGAAAGAGGTGGTTTGTGGTATGGTTTGCATGAACTCTGGTCCGGTTTACTTCTGAATGCAACCTTACCAAATAACTGAAGGGAACCGCCAACTGTACAACAAACTTTAGTTTTCACACTCTTCATTTGTGTGTGTATGTCTGTGCATTACCTACTTTGGTGACAAGCGGGACTGAGACAGTGCAAACACAGTGATACAGTGTCTGCTTGTCTTCTCCAAAAATGACTTCTGCCGACATCACGCCATGTTCTGAACGTTTTAATTAAAACCAAAAGATTCATTAAAAAGCAGAATGAATGCAATGTGCATGCACTTTTCCATTTCAGTACCTTGGCTTTCATGGCCACCGCCTAGCAACAGCTGTACACCCAACAGCAGCTTGATGATGCATGCGTACCGGGGTTCAAAAGGAAAAAAGACGATAGGTACATCCCAAAACGCATACTTATACACTATCCGATGCCATTTTGTAGTATAAATAGTGCAAGCAGTGCATTCACACTGAAATATTCTTTTTATTATAAAATAAATAAGTGCACTTTAAATACCCGGATGATGGACTCATTTAAAAGTTAAAATGAAGTGTGGAATGATGGACACTTCACGCACTCAACAGTTAGAAGGAGCAGAGCTTTTGTGCACTGACGTTAGGGTACTTTATTTGTTTTGAATTGTGAAACCAACAATTCTCCTACGAGAGTGATTATACCACCTCCCGATGGTAAATGTGCTTATACTCATGGCAGGTATTATTTGGTAGTTTGATAATTTATTTTGCTAATTTGGCAACCGTCAATTGTCATCAGGGAAACGGTTTAAATTTTCGCTTACCAAAAAAAATTAGCGTTCCATCTAAGACAGGGGTCTCAAACTGCCGGCCCGCGGGGTATTTGCGGCCCCCCTCCTCCTACCTCTGGCCCGCAACTGACTTAAAATGAGATTCGGCCCCCAAAACATATATTTTTGAATCATTGTTGCTCAGTCGCATATAGCCACTTGTGGTTTTGACCCCCACCTACTGGACTTTTAAATTACTGCACTATATATCCGGGTTACTTTCTGTTTCTTTAAGCGTGCGGTCGAGTAACGCACATGCAGATTATTTCTGGGGCTGATTTAAACATTGAAATGTATGTCTCTAAGTGCTCTATTTTTACTAAAGCTCTATTTTTGAAAATATTCAAGTTTCCTTTGATTATAATTAGTTTTATACCACCTGTATTGTGTTGTACAAACACCTCTTCATGGCTTACATGTTATGTGATCATTTTGCTAATATTCAATTCAAATGGTCTCATTATTAGATTTTCCTCATAGTCATATTAAGATTTTTTTTTTTTTTAAATGTGCATTAGTAAAATTTGACTGCTGAGTGAATTAAAGTAAATGTGATATCCTGTGTGTGTATATACTGTACAGTTGAAGTCAGCATTATTAGCACCCCTGAATTATTAGCCCCCTGTTTATTTTTTCCCCAATTTCTGTTTAACGGAGAGAAGATTTCTTCAACACATTTCTAAACATAATAGTTTTAATAACTCATCTCTAATAACTGATTTATTTTATCTTTGCCATGATGACAGTAAATAATATTAGACTAGATATTTATCAAGACACTTCTATACAGCTTAAAGTGACATTTAAAGGCTTAACTAGGTTAATTAGGTTAACTATTAAGGTTAGGGTATGCAAGTTATTGTATAATGATGGTTTCTTCTGTAGACTATCGAGAAAATACATAGCTTATATATAGCTTATATAAATATTTTCATACATACTGTGAAAATTTCTGATATGTGAAAACTGATATGGCCCCCTGACAATTTGAGTTTGAGACCCCTGATTTAAGTCAACACTACATTCATAAAGGATGCTGTTGAGTGTGTAAGTGTATAAGTACATAGTGCATAATGTATTGTGTATCATTTGAGATGCAGCTATAGTGAACACAAACCAGCCAAGAAGGTGGCAAGGGGGGGACAATCAAACATGAGTTCATACCAGGCAATTGAACCAAGTGTGTAAGCACCCTAAAAAACTTTTTTACTTGTTTGAATTGTGTGGTTTCAGCTCATTTTAAACAAGTAATTTGAACAAGTTTGATTAAATAACAAACATCATTTTCTGAGTGCTGTAAAGTCCTGTTAACACACTTTGTAATATAAAATAATTGCAAGTACAAGTCTGGAACAGAGATCAGCCAAAGTAAATCAAAACAAAACAAAACTAAAAAGCGTCCAGTTGCTGATCTCCATTGTTGGAGCAAAATATCGTCCGATTTTTGATCTCCAGCCAGTGGACCTGTGCATCTCTATCGGAGGGCAACCAACCAAGATTGTGCACCGTGAAAACTCAACAGCAATTAGTCACCCTGAAGTGCCATGTATCATCCATGAAACAACCCACATTCTCTTCTGCCCTTGTCTCATTTATAACTCTCGTCCCCTGCACTTTTTCCTGTCCGCCCTCCAGAAAACAGTCGCAGACTTCAGAGGTTGGAAGCCCTTTCACTCTCATCTTCCCTTTCACGTCCCCTTTTCTATCATTTCCCATGATTCTCATCCAATTCGCTGTGTAAATGACATGCAGATAAGAGTTTTGCTGTAACTTGGCCTATTTTTTTCTTGCGAGGCTCAGTGGCTTTTGATTTGGCTGTTGCTTTCATCTTCCACCCTCTTCTTTTGTTTTGATCATCCATAGTCTGCTCTCAATAATGACCAAAAAATGAGGGCTTGTGTCACATAGAAGGTGCCTCTGGCCTGTCTGCATTGTTCACCAAATAACATGTGATTCCCTCTCAATTGAACTCATTTTGACTCTCATTTATGTCACTGGAGAAAAAAATACATCATGGAACAGCAACCACCATACTGAGTTTTCTTGCTTTGAAATATGTTCTAATGTAATGCAATATTTTATTATTAACACTTTTTTTTTACTTTCTTCACTCGTTTATATATATTGCTGTGGAAAAAATATATATTATTTTGACTTGAAAATATTGACCACTTTAAAAAGTTGTTTTTGTTACTGATGATATTTCTTTCCAATTGTAAACACGCACCTTCACCCGGACTACAATTCTGTCTGACTACATTTCCTGTCATGCAACTCACACACACCTGTTCCGGTTCTCCCATGATTACGCACACACAGCTGGAAGCTGTTCAAGGACTTATTACACAGACTATTTATACACCACACTTGCACACACACATTGCTGAGTCTTGTTATTGTAACACAACAAAGCTTTTTTTTGTCTTGCCGTATCGAGCCTTGTTTTTGAACCTTTGCCTTGTTTTATTGTTTCAGTTGTTTTCGCCGCCTGCCCTCACCATTCGCCTGTTTTGACCACATATTTTTGGATTACCTGTATGTACCTGTTTGCTCCAGTGATCGACCTTTGCCTGCCTGACCATTCTCTGTTTAGTAAATACTGCACATGGGTCCTCAACTCTGTTGTCCAGCGCCCTCAATGTTACAGTATTTCATTTTATTTTAATTTTTCGTAAGAAATGTTATCAGAGCTTTATAGAATAAAACAAAAAATTATATTTGGTAACACTTTAGTTTAAGGTGATGTGGTGGTGCAGTGGGTAGAGCTGTTGTCTCACAGCAAGAAGGTCGCTGGTTCGAGCCTCAGTTAAGTCAGTTGGCATTTCTGTGTGGAGTTTGCATGTTCGCCCCATGTTCGCATGGGTTTCCTCCGACTGCTCCGGTTTCCCCCACAAGTCCAAAGACATGTGCTATAGGTTAATTAGGTAAACTAAATTGTCCGTAGTATGTGTGTGTGTGTGTGCGCATGAGAGTGTATGGGTGTTTCCCAAGGATGGGTTGCAGCTGGAAGAACATCCGCTGCGTAAAACATATGCTGGATAAGTTGGCGGTTCATTCCGCTGTGACGACCCCTGATTAATAAAGGGACTAAGCCAAAAAGAAAATGAATGAATGAATATACGCTTTATATCAGTTTATGTCGCAATTCACGCCATTTACTACTGGCTTTTTACCTGCCTATTTTTAAGGTATAAACTGTTTAATTAGCATTTATAAAGTTTGTAGATGGTTTGTTAATATGTGAATTGTACATTAAAATAAAGTGTGACCTAATATTTAACTCAAACCTATGCCTAATAGATGCAGTAAATCCATAAAAACTGATTTTTTTCTACTGGTCTTTTCACTTTTTTACAGAGCTGTAAAAGCTATGCAACTTTTCAGTCAAGAATCAAACATATTAATTGGTATTCATGCAACAGCACCTGTCACGTCGTAACGGGAAATATCAGTGAATATGATGTATCAGATTTAGACATCAAAACATCAATTCTGCTTTCGAACATTGATATTGTTAGTATTGAAATGAATGTCTGAACTATTGTTAATTTTCCTGGGCCAGACATTATTGTATTTCACACGCAACAGAGGATATTGAAAAACGTGTCAATATCATTTTCATCTGTAAGGTGTTAGGAAATGAAACTGTAATTCATTCTGCCAATTTTAATATTTACCAAATATGTTTCCCCTGAGGTTGTTTGTGATGAGACGGCATTTTAAGACATGTTTGGTGATTGATGGCTGATGTGAGGTAAACAACCAGTCCAGAGGACAATAAATTCGGTAATGGAATGCATTCTTTTGATGAAAGAACAATGTAAAAAAAAAAAAACTAATAATAAAAGTTGCTCTTCTTTTTGTCTTTTATGAATTTCATAATTATCTAATCTGATTCTATGAACAATGATTCTTTGTAATCAAAAGTGCCAACGGTTTATTCAGATTTCTAAATTAATCCTCCTTTTGTATGTGTAAATGAATTTAAAAGACAGTGTCACCAAGGAAGTCTGATTCAAGAACAAATCTTTATCTTGTTTTCTGACTCTTAAATTAATCCCTATTGTGTAATCTGAATTCTTCTGATACTTTTTTTTTTTTTACTTGATCAAAAACATTTTGGACCGAGAGTTTTTATAGTGATAAAGCATGTTTTGTTTGTAAATTAATTCAAAAGACATAGGGCCCTATTATACACCTGGGGCAATAAGGCGCAAGACATGTTTTGAGACCAGTGCAACCCTAATTTTCATGTTTTGCGTCACATTGTTTAAATAGAAAATCCATTTGCACCACTTTGTGGACTCATGGGTGTCCCAGTCTAGAAAGGAGGTGTGTTAAGGCGCCTTGCCTTGCCTTGCCTTGCCTTGCCTTGCCTTTTGAGGAACTGAAATAGACTGCGCTGTTGACCAACTGAAAGCAGGTCTGAAGTCCAGCACAGAGTGCGTGAGTTGTGCGCCTATGCGTCCAAATGCTTACACATTGCTTAATACACACAGGATGTATAGCAATACACAAATATCTTTACATACACAAAATTAAAGGATTAAAATGTTACAAAAATTATTATTTTCTACATAAATATAAAAACTACTGCCTCCATGCCTTCTTCATTTTGGGGGAGCTTTTTCAGTTTATTCATGACAATTTGCTTTTGTTTGATGTTATTATTATTAGCGTTATTATTTATTATATGCATATTTATATTTGTTTTAATAAAAACAAGTTTAGATTTGTCCACCTGTCGGGTTTTGGAGACGTATGCATCACCATATGGGGCATAAGAATAAGACGTGTGTTTAGATATAACTTCGTTATTATTGTTAATTTATCTGTTTGCTGGAAATTAGAACTGAATTTAGAAATAGATTTGAAACAAATCTTTGCGCTTAACAAATGAAATTAAATATGTAGGCTAATGGGTGTCTTCAGTGGAGTGAACAACACCGTTTCCTTATCCACGAATGTAAAGGAGTAAAGTAAAGAGTAAAAGTAAAGTAAAGAGAAAGTATACTGTAGAGGCTGAATGGAGGAGGCTCATGCTTTATCCTCGCGCCGCAGATGGTCTGTTTAACTGATTTCTCGCTAGTGAAGCGTTCAGTTTTTCCACTTACAAAGTCCACCATGTAAATAGCAAATGCGCCATGGCGTAACTGTCTCTTAAGGGGAATGGGATATAAGACTCTGATTGGTTTAATGCACGTTATACTCAAAACAGCGCCATAACTCATTAAGAGAATAAGCACAACCCTGTTAGACCATGCGCCACAGCGCAGACCGTATTTTTCCATCCTTAAAATAGCAAAAGTGGATTCAGACATGCCCTTAATGCTTTTGTGCCATGCGCTTTAGACTTTGCGCTTAGATTGTTAAAATAGAGCCAAGTGTCACCAATGAAGTCTGATTCAAGAACATTTCTCTCTTGTTTTGTATTCTGACTCTTAAATGAATCCCTGTGTAATCTAATCAACATATGAATTCTTCTGATTCTTTTTTTATTGAATCAAAAACATATTGGACCAAGATTTTTTTAGGGATGTCCTGATCAGGTTTTTGTGCCCTGATATAATATGTGTCATTAAATACTGTATTGGTGCAGTAGAGTAATTGAGCATGACAGCTGATGTAAAATAAGGATCGAGCTCAAGTCAAGTCGAGTTATCTTTATTTCTATAACGCTTTTATAGATCGTGTCAAAGCAGCTAATCATAGATGAACAAAAGATAATTAAAAAGCCATAGCAATGTTTCAGATTGTGGACCGTTCCAGCGTATCAGGCAGGGAGCAGAGCAGTGGCAGAGTGTTGGTGTATTTGTGGTAAAATTAATATTGATTCAGTTCAGTTTAGCTTAGTAGAGACTGTATGCATTACAAAAGGCTTGATTGGCCCTAATTCCAATCTTTGATATCATCTCTCTCTCTTTTTTTTTTTTTTGTTCGTAGCTCAGTGGTTAGCACTCTCACCTCACAGCAAGAAAGTTGCTGGAAAGTCACAAAATTATACATTGCAACAATCTAATGAGTAAATGAGTCTTTCTTGTGACTCACTTCATTTTAGTGAATCAAAAGCTGGCAGTGCAACCTGTGAGACCCAGTTCCTGAATCTCTTATAAGTGCCTTTGTTATAGTGTTGTACAATTCTAAAATGAATACCTATTTAGAGTTATTTTTAGAAAATTGAAATTACAAATTGACTGCACAGTAGTCTTTTGCTCAAATGAGTCTTTCCCTGTAGAGAAAAAAGACTGACTCAGGAAAAGCCCCAGTGTCAGACAAGTCTCCACATTGATCCCGTGGGCCAGCCTGAAAACTGGCCGGTGACCTACTCAGATCTGCAGCTTCTCAGAGAAAGACGTTTATCATTCTCCAGATTCCAGCGCCTAGACTCCAGCTCTGCACAAGACATTTGGCCAGAGAAGAAATAGTCGTACCTAATTGAGCCGGGTGTGAATGGAGCAATTACAATAAGGCTGATTTAAACTTCTGCATCAAGCTCATGCATATAGTCTGGCACAACCCTTGTGCGATTGCAAAGCCCTTTCCGTGGCTGACACCGACGCTGACACACACCTCACAAAAAATATAACTACACGTCGCAATGCGCATAGCGCAAGCTCTGTGATTGGTCGGCTTGGTCGCGGTGATGAGTATGGGCAGTGTTGAGAGCCGCGAGATCGATGGAGTGAGTTTTTACAAGTGTCGAGTCTCGTGAAGGAGCTCCAGATGGAAACTTTTGTTTTGTGTTTATCTTATGATTAAAGTTGCTGCATGTCCGCCAGTTCCAGCCCCTGAATGAGCAAGTTTTAGCCATTTGTACACTAAGGTAGCGTTCAGGAAAAACAAAACACCCACGACAAAACTCTACACAGAGGAACATAAAAACCTGCCACCAGCATTTCAGAAGTGTTATTGCAGAGCAACACAAACAGCACGCAGAAGTATAAATGCACGGCTACGCGCAAGGCAGAAGTAGAAATAAGCCTTTAGAGTGCAGACAAAGTGTGGACCAAACAAGCGTACTGAGACCTGCTTGAATAGGTGGTACACTTTTAAATAACCACTGGAGAGATTTGTTTGTGGTGAGAACGTGATCTGAACATGATCCGATCTCGTACATGCCCAACAGCAAAAAGCACTTTGCATTTTTGAACTAAACTGGTAGCCGTAGACAGCTGCACTGTGTATTATGGAATGAGGGCAAATATTTGTTTACAGAGCTTTAGCAATAGCTTGTGGACAAACTTCAGAAGTGCACCTTTGCCATTCGCAGTGCAATCAAATCATTTCAACACTGTTTTCAAGCTACATCCACACTTTATTCTCAAAATGTACAGTTTGTCTGAAATGATGCATACAAACTATATGACAACCAAAGATACAGTCAACCAGTGCAATTGTCTCAGCATAATAACAATTGTTGTGTTGTTTTCTGGATTTTCCTCATGTCTTTATTAACTTATGGGAGTTCCACAAGATTATTCATGCACTTTCAAGAGTTCACATTTAGCTAATGATTGATTATAAAGCTTGTTTGGCATGCTGTCCCGAGAGAGAGCCCCGAGCTCATAAGATCCTCGAGCCTGGGGCTCGCTTCCGTTTGCAGGGCGAGAGGGGAGTTTGAGCTCAGGTAGGTCTCCAGAACTCCCCCCTTATGTAGAGCTGATAAAAGATTATAAATTGCTATACATAGAGATATACTGCTGGTTAAGAGCTCGTCTATAGTGCTAATTTAGATTGATCAATTCACTTATGGCATGTTTTTAGACTGTGGGACTGTCGGAGAATCCAGAGGAAACCCAGCATTGGCGAGCACAGGGAGAACATGTAAACTCCGCACAGAAATGACAACTGACCTGTTAAGGATTTGAACCAGTGACGTTCTTGCTGTGAGGCAACAGTGCTAACCACTGGGCCACCATGCCGCCCTATAAAGGGAAAGGTGGAGGAGTAGTGGTGAATGGGGGAATTGTTCAGGGCAAAGATAACTAAAGCAAGAGACTCTGGTTATTTATAGTGAGTTAGGAATCATCTGATTGGTGAATCATGCATTCGTTAATGCGGAACCAGTCATGATCAATCATAAGCATGTGATCCTCTCGAATTACTTTAATGTAAACTTCACTTAATTCTGACCAATCGAAATATGTTTAGTGCACTGATTAATATGTTATTCTTTATTATAGATCAATGGTTCAATGACACATCTGGCCAATGAGTGATGTGGATGTTGTCACATGACTGCATTTTGGCTCATTTCAACTGTTTCAGACCAGAGCAATCAGTGTGGGGTAAAAAACAAAAAACCCAGATGGTAGAGAGATGCTACAATGTGTCAAATAAACTGAACCACAGATGTGAATAAGTCAATCAAAAACTAGTACCTGTAGGTCAACCAGCGCTGTTCCTGAATCTTCATATGAATCATTTTGTAGTGAATCTATTAAAGCATCACTAGTGTAGTCAATGTTCCAATTGACCCCCTCATGTGAGTCAGTCTTATTTTTAGTAAAATAAAAAAAATACAAATCCCACAAAAGGTTTGTTAGTTGCACAATTGTATTTTTATTTATTTATTTATTTATTTATTTATTTATTTATTTATTTATTTATTTATTTATTTATTTATTTATTTATTTATTTTGTATTTTGTATTTTGTATTTTTTACTTTTTTTTTTAAATGACAAGATTTGCTTCACATTTTTATTTGTGTGAATAATGTATAAAATGTAATATAAAATAAAGGGAGAGTTCAACTAAAACTTCCAAATTTATTGCGATTTAAAATAATTTAAAGTAAAATAAAAGAAATAAAAAAAATAAAAATAAAATAAAATAAAGTAAAATAAACAAAATACAATAAAATACAATAATAAATAAATAAATAAATAAATAAATAAATAAATAAATAAATAAAAATAAAATAAAATAAAATAAAATAAAATAAAATGTATTAAAAATAAAAGTGTGAGTTCACCCAAACATTAAATTAATTGAAATGAAATGAAATTCACCTTCGGCTTAGTCCCTGTAGTTTAATCATTCTTATCGATTGAACTTATCCAGCATATGTTTTACGCAGCGGATGCCCCTTCCAGCTGCTGTATTTCAATCAGAAATACAGTATTAAATATTATTTATCAGGGGTCGCCACAGTGGAATAAACCACCTTAAATGAAATTAAATTAAACTAAACATTTGTATTTGTCTGGTGTTTTTTATATTTAGTTTTTTAAGTAAACATCTATTTTTGATTTTGAGCTATGTTTAAATTTGGCTACTGACATTTATTATATTTCCAAATATTTCATACTGAAAGTTTCCCTCTCTATGGTCCCTCTGTAAAGTGCCCAGCTTGATCTTTTGTTTTGCGTGTGAGTTGAAGAGATGAAGAAGTCTGTGCGTCCCACCTCATCAAGCCCCTGTCCTCCGCAGGGCTCCCCCTGACAGTGTGGCAGTATCAATGATTTCCTCAGCCTGGGTAACAAATGGGGCAGCCCTTGCTCCCCTACGCTTTCTATCTAAAAAGTGAATTACCTCTCTAATATCCAGCCTGCTGAGCCGATCAATACAGCGCCCGAGGAACTGATGAGCGGTGACTGCTTTGGAAGCTTCTCCACCCCCTTCTCGTTTTCTCTGTTTTTCTTTCTTCTTCGGTCTCTATTCTGTCTCTTGCTCAAAGTACCAGGCTGATACCAGGTGTCAGAGGGTAATACCTTGGTACTTTGATATATAGGCATCATGGTATTCCAAGATATATCAAAGCTTTCCATGGTACTTTTTTATTTCATTAGCATATAGGCTTTGTTCACATCGCACTCATTTCTGATGTTTTTCAAATTCGATCTTTGAACTTGACTCTCACTAAGACACTATTATGCCTGTTGTGTCACATATAGATTCAGTAGTGAGTAAAATCTTTCTGGGTTTCTCTTGATAACTTGGTATTTTTGGACTAAGGGACTATTAAGAAATGAATGATTTGTTATGGTTGATGATTTTGTTGTGTTCATGTTTTAAAGTTGCGTCAAAGAAGTGTTGTCATGTCCTCTTATTATGAGCAGCACTTATTAATCGTATTTGGGCTTAATAAAGTAGGCAGTTGCATATATTTTGGTGTGTGGTTTACTGTTTATCCATGATAAACTGTTTGGGTTTAATTTATATGGGGTTATTCTTATTTGATGTGCTTTTCTAGTGAGATCTTGCAACCCTAATGGGTCATTTTTTGCACCATGCATACAGAGAAGAGACAACTCTGAAACTCACATTTAAAGGTCCCCTGAAGAGAGATTTTTCCAATTCTAGAGAGCATTTGATTGGACAGAATATCTGACGAGAAGCTGAAATCATTATGTCATAATATTGATTTCAAATGAACTTAATAATGGACAGACAAACCAACATTGCAAAATATATTTTTGTGTGCACCACAGGAGTAAGTAAGTCATACAGGTTTTAAATAAACATAAGGTTGAGTAAGTGATGATAGGAATTTTACTTTTGGGATGTCTATTCAAATTGATCAAAAGTGGCAGTAAAGATTTGCATGATTGCAAATGTTGTCTATGTCTATACCTGATGTTCTGTTAAACTTTTAGTTGATCACTTAATCTTGAAAATATCCCAGTTTACACTAAAATATTAAGCAGCACAACTGTTTTTATTTGCAATAATGAACAATGTTACTTGAGCACCAAATCAGCATATACTGTAAGTATTATTTTTGAAGGACCATGTGACACCTTTATTTCAGACTGAAACAAATATGCACTACCTGACAAAAGTCTTGTCGCCTATCCAAGTTTTAGGAACAACAAATAATAACTTGACTTCTAGTTGATCATTTACCGAAATAAAATATGATCATGCCTTGATTTTTAATTATTTCATCAGGAGGT
Organism: Danio kyathit; assembly: GCA_903798195.1. NCBI lineage: Eukaryota > Metazoa > Chordata > Actinopteri > Cypriniformes > Danionidae > Danio > Danio kyathit. The sequence goes on along the minus strand of LR812538.1, from coordinate 45,586,117 downwards.
ATGTAGTAGTAAGGTATGACTTTGCTTAGACAAAAGTCTTTTCACTTAATAGAAATAATGTACAGTATAGAATATAAAGTCATGGTGCAGTGGAAAAAGAATTAATATTGTGTATGACTCCCATGAGCTTGGAGGACTGCATCCATACATCTCTGCAATGACTCAAATAACTTATTAATAAAGTCATCTGGAATGGCAAAGAAAGCGTTCTTGCAGGACTCCCAGATTTCATCAAGATTCTTTGGATTCATCTTCAGTGCCTCCTCCTTCATCTTACCCCAGACATGCTCAATAATGTTCATATCTGATGACTGGGTTGGCCAATCCTGGAGCAGCTTGACCTTTTTTGCTTTCAGGAACTTTGATGTGGAGACTGAAGTATGAGAAGGAGCGCTATTCTGCTGAAGAATTTCCCTTTTCCTGTGGTTTGTAATGTAATGTAATTTGTGCTAAATGTCTTGATACCTCAGGCTGTTGATGTTGCCATCCACTCTGCAGATCTCTCGCATTCCCCTATACTGAATGTAACCCCAAACCATGATTTTTCCTTCACCAAACTTGACTGATTTCTTTGAGAATTTTGGGTCCTTGCAGGTTCCAATAGGACTTCAGCAGTATTTGTGATGATTGGGATGCAGTTCAACAGATGATTCATCAGAAAAAAACTGCCTTCTGTCACTTTTCCAAATGAAGTCAAGTTATTATTTGTTGATCTTAGAAATGAGATCGACGACAACACTTTTGTCACTTAGTGTATCTATTAATCTGTCAAAAAGGCCAATCAGAAATACAGTATTAAATATTAAAAATCAAGGTTCTTCATTTAACATTCATAAAACCTCCATAGCACTAAAAGATTTTTTAGGGTATAAAAATGATTATTAAAATTATCTTAACACAAAAAAAAAAACTTATTTTGGAACCTTATTATGAAATTCAGCATGAAACGGAGGTTTCTGAGATTTATATTTTAGTATGTTGATGTGCTTACAACTGAAATGGAATATTGAGTAGTGAGCGGGGCTTTATTTTTTTTGCGCATCATTCCCTCATAGCAAACTAAAGGTAAAAGGGGTGTGACTAATGCCGTCAAACTAACATCATCAGTGAAGAACCGCCACTCCAAACACAGAAGCAAATGGTTTAATTGAAAATTACCAAAACAAAGTTTTTTTACAGAATTTACTCAAATGGATTAGTTGTTTACCTAAAGAATAACAATGTGCGCTAGCAAAATAAACATTGCACATTTTGATTTCACACGGACTTTAAGGGTGACCTACTACGTACAATACAAAATAGCTTTTGATTTTACGGCCATAAAAAAAGCTGTGACTGAAACCGAATGCTGTTTGTTGTTGTAAAGGCGCATTCAGAAGAAACGTTTCATGTGAAGCTCGCATTTTTCAAGCCAGTCTCCTTCAACCGCGTCTAAATCTTTCCATTTTGTTCATTTTAACAGCTATAAGCGAGCTGCACCTTCTGACTCTCCTCTGCTCTGCCAGGATTCAGATTGGGCTGAAGCGAAGGCGTCGCGCTCCTTTACTGACATTTCTGCATGTGGCGCGGGCGAGCTTCCCTCCAGTGCTAAATGTGTAGTCATCACGCTGCAGTGTTCATAAATATAAACAATCCTCCATCTGTTAGCGCACATTTTGAAATGTCACATCTCGAGCTGTGACAGATGCATCTGCTTTCACAGCAAACAGTCTTCTCTCTCTCTCTCTCTCTCTCTCTCTCTCTCTCTCTCTCTCTCTCTCTCTCTCTCTCTCTCTCTCTGTCAATTTAATTCAGTTCAATTGAGATTTATTGTCATGTATTGTCAGAGCATTGCACATTACATAAACAATAAATAAAATAGTATAGTGATTATATATAAAATAAATACACACATAAAAGCTATTTTACATTTGATAGTGCTGGGCACAGAATCATCACATCCAAAATAAAAGTTTGCTTTGACAAACATATTTGTGTGCGTATTAACTATATTTATTATGTACAGTAGAAACCTAGAAATTTACATACACTAAAAAAAGTAACATAACATTTAAAAAAAAAAATGTCTGATGGTAAATCATACTAAACGTTTACTATTTTAGGTCCATTAGGATTACCTAAATCATTTACATTTGCTAAATGCCAGAATAATGAGAGAAATTTTTATTAAGACAGTCAAAAGTTTACATACATTTCCTTGGTATTTTTTTTTAGCTTTGCTTTTAAACTGTATAACTTTGGTCAAATGTTTTGGGTTTCCTTCCACAAGCTTCTCCTAATAGTTTGAAGGAATTTTGGCCCATTCCTCCTGACAGAATTGGTGTAACTGAGTCAGGTTTGTAGGCTGTCTTGCTCGCACAAGCTTTTTCAACTCTGCCCACAAATTTTCTATAGGATTGAATTCAGGGCTTTGTGATGGCCACTCCAAAACATTCACTCTGTTGACCTTAAAGCACATTTTAACTAATTTGGCAGTATGCTTAGGGTCATGGTCTGTTTGGAAGACCCATTTGTGGCCAAGTTTTAATTTCCTGGCTGATGTCTTAAGATGTTGCTTCAGTGTTTCTACATGATGTTCTTCATGATGCCATCTATTCTGTGAAGTGGGCCAGTCCCTCCTTCAGCAAAACAGCCCCACAACATGATACTGCTGCCCCCATACTTCACAGTTAGGATGGTGTTCCAAATTGTAATCTGGCTTTTTTGTTGATTCTGGCTTGTTGATTTTCTCATCTTGTCACACAAGGAAGCAGTGTGTTTGAGGTTTCCCTTAAATACTATTCTGTATTCTGTACTATTCTAAATCCTGTTTTTAGCTGACAGAAGTGGGACTCAGAGTGCTCTTCTGCTGCTGTAGCCCACCTGCCTCAAGGTTGGACGTGTTGTGCGTTCAGAGATGCTCTTCTGCATACCTTCGTTGTAATGAGTGGTTATTTGAGTTACTATTGCACTTCTATCAGCTCGAACCAGTCTGGCCATTCTCCTCTAACCTCTGGCATCAACAAGTCATTTGTGCCCACAGAGCTGCCGCTCACTGGATATTTTCTCTTTTTTGGACCATTCTCTTAAACCCTAGAGATGTTTGTGTGTGGAAATTTCAGTAGATCAGCAGTTTTCTGAAATACTCAGACCAGCCTGTCTGGCACCAGCAACCATACCATGTTCAAAGTCTCTTAAATCACCTTTCTTCCCCATGCTGATGCTTGACAGCAGATCATCTTGACCATGTCTACATGCCTAAATGCATTGAGTTGCTGCCATGTGATTGGCTGATTAGAAATTTGCTTTAACAAGCAGTTGAACAGGTGTACCTAATAAAGTGGCCGGTGAGTGTATACTGTATTAATTACCTTAATTTTTTTCTGAATTTGTAGAGATGTAAAATCTGGTGTTATTATCTTTAGATTAAAGAAGTATGTTGATATAATGTTGTGGTAATGTTCGCAATGCAGCAGGAAATGCTCTCTCTCTCTGCTCTCTCTTTACAAGGGGTGAGAAGAGAAGCCTGTCGATTAGCAAGCGTCACGCAAGAATCCACTATTATTTTAGGAGCTCCAAATAAATTCAGTTCTGCTAAACAGGCTAATTTCATGCTCTTATGGACAGACAAAACTCTTCCGCTGGCATAAAATGTTTGTTGTGCAGCATCTGGAAAATGAACACAATGGATGTGTGTGACGGGCCCTTGTTTACAAGCGGAGCTCTATTAGAGCCTCATCCACTGGCCTGAATTTCCTTCACGAGTTGTTTCTCTGTGCCGACTGTGACATCATCACAGATGTCTGACACTGAGGGATGTGTTTCTCGCCTAGCAACAGCACAGGTACTCCAGGAGTGTCGTCTTAGTGGACCAAGGGGAGAATAGTGTGAAAAAGCAAATAGGAGAATTTGTCTTGGTTACATTTCATTGAACTATCAGCCTTGTCCTAGACATCTCTCCTTAAATTGGTGGCATGGAGTCAGTGTATAAAATAGGGCTGTCGTTTTGATGTGTTAATTATATTAATTATTTAAATGGGAAAATCAAGAAAATCAGTCAAATTAAAAAATTATTAAATAAAAAGAAAAGGAAAATACACCAAACAAATAAAAATGTATAGAAATAAATTAAATTAAATTAAATTAAATTAAATTAAATTAAATTAAATTAAATTAAATTAAATTAAATTAAATTAAATTAAATTAAATTAAATTAAATTAAATTAAAAATGCATTCAAAAATATCATTGTCTCTCATAGAAGATCACACTCTAAAACATTGAACAGATATTTTTATTTAATTTTATAATATACTCTTGGAGGGATCAAAAGATAACTCCTTATTCTACTTATCAGCATGGAAAAATGATCTTCAACAAGACATATCGAAAGAAGAATGGATAGATTCTTGTTTATTTGCCCAAAATAATAGTATTAACATTAAAAGTTGTAAATTACTGCAATATAAATGGCTCCTCTGAACTTGCATTACACCAGCTAAACTGCATAGATTTAATCCAAATATTCCTGATAGTTGTACAAAATGCAGTGAAGAAGTGGGTACCCTTTATCATTGTGTATGGGAGTGCAATGAGATCCAAAAATTTTGGAAAGAGATTCTTATCATGATTGGTAAATTAATTGAAGAAAATATACATTGGTTCCCAAGTTATGTTTATTTCATATATACCCTGTAAACCTAGATCTGAACACAAGCAAACGCAAACTATAGGATTTTAGTTTATTGCTTAAAGTGTTATTGCTTTAAATTGGAAAAAACTCAAAGGTCATCCTGTGTCCAGTGGATTAAAGAAATGACTAGCAATCTTGCTCTGGGGAAGCTGACATACACTTTTAAATTACAAGATTTTTTATAAAATATGGACCCCCTTTCAATTTAATATGTAATTTATTTACATATTTATTTTCACATTTTTAACCATTTGTCTTTTCACTTAATTTTTTATTATTATTTTTTTATTATTATTTTAATGTATTTTGTTCTGTAGTTCAAACAAATCCCAGTAAATATATTTTGGAAAATAAAAATTAAATTAAACTAAATAAGTGATAGTTGACCCAAAAATTAAATTAAATTAAATTAAATTAAATTAAATTAAATTAAATTAAATTAAATTAAATTAAATTAAATTAAATTAAATTAAATTAAATTAAATTAAATTAAATAAGTGATAGTTGATCCAAAAATAAAATAAAATAAAATAAAATAAAATAAAATAAAATAAAATTAGGGATTAAATTAATTAAAATTAAATTAAATTAAAATTAAAGGGATAGTTCATCAAAATATTTAAATATTACTTCCTTATGCAAGTTCAATTTATTGCCTGAATGAATTTCTTTCTTTTGGAGAACATTCAAAATATTTTGAAAATAAAATTGTTAACCAAACTGTTTTTGAGCTGCAATAAATATCTAAATACAAATTTCGTTAAAAATTCTGTACCAAAAAAAAGAAAGAAAAAAATACGGCTCTTGTATAAACCAGGTTTTTGTGTAACAATGACTTGTTTATTATTGACTTTGTACCAGGGACTTACCACATAGGCAAAGTTTTAAGGTATTTTAAATAGTCAACTAACTTATGCAGACCATTTTAGTCATATTTTATCACAGCATCACTTACATATTTTGTGTAGCAATCCCATAATGCGCTGCAACCTACAAGATCTATCTACAGTACCTTTTTTCCTACGCCCCTTGACATTTCATGTGAATTAAGAGAGGAAAGTCAAAGTCCCTTTTAGGCAAGTCATTTCACTCGGCGGTCATCTTTAAAAGACTTTTCGGGCAGTATTTCTCTGGCATTCTGTCTGAATGGGGAAACATCAAATTCTCCAAAACTGTTTGGCAAGCTTATGATTACATTACATATTTGGAATCAGCAATAAAATTAAACAACAGCTGCCTCACTTATGGCCGTTTTACACATTATCATCCCCTTATTAATGCGGGGCGGTTTTTAGAAGTAATTCACAACTTCTTAATGGTGAGTCTCTTCCTCTTTGTTTACAAGTTTGTGGGCGTTTGAGTAGTTGCTGTCATGTGATGAGCTGCTGACAGTATGGACTGTACCTCGCGTTCGTTACATACAGATTACAAAACCAGAAAACTTTTGTTATCAAGTGTGATTGGATTATTTAAAAGCACAGATTTCAAACTTTATGTGGATATTTTTTATGTCTGTGAAGCAAGTATTCACTGAGATTCCAGTGTGTTTGTTGACCACGTAAACTGTCAGAAAAAGCACACATCTGGTACGAGCTTCTCCCTGGAGAATCGTCAGTCTATAGTGATCGATTGGCTCCTGTACTAGTAGGCGGGGCTTCATTCGCCATATTGACCGTTACACTTTTCCCCACGAGTGACACTTCTTGTGTATTCTATAGTCTTTGGTAATGTCCACTGTGACTGTGAACATAGCTGGTTACAATGAAGTGGCATTACTCCTCACTGTTCATCCATTGAATATCTAAAGGCTACTTTAGGAATGAACAAACTGAGCAAACCATGAATAACCCCCAACAAACTTGTGTGATGCAGGAATGTTACAGACATTTTGAATTCTACAGTTCTATAGGAAGTAATCTGGAGCAACCAAACAACTTAAAGGAGCTTTGGCCACAAACTTGACATTAAAGTTTGCGTGAACTGGAATTTGCTAAACCTTTTATTTCGGTATGTTGATGTACTATCAATTAAATCTGGGTAAGGCTTTCTTTTGCTCATCATTCCCGCATAGCAAACTTAATGGTAAGAGAGGGTATTAATATATGCAGTTGCTATGGAAGTCCTCATGTTGACGTCAACAAAAGCACTGCCACTCCAAACACAGAAGTAAATGGTCAGACTTTAATTGAAGATTACCACAACAAACTTTCACAGATTAGTTATTCACCTTAAGAATAACAATGTGAGCTAGCCAAATAAACATTGTAATTTGAAATTCAAGTGGACTTTATTTATATGACGGATGAAAATAAACCAAAAACCCAAATGTGTCTCTGACCCATTATTCCAAGTAGATGTGTGTGCAGAAAAAGGTGGATGGTATCTGGATTCAGTTATTCATCCACACTTCCACACTAACCTGTGATCATTCTAGTCTTGATTAACACATGTCGGGTGTGTATGTGTGTTCAAAGACCTGAAGCTTCTATTTTCAGCTTTCTGTGATATTTATTGCTGACCTCCCGGTGTGTGTGTCGAGAGTAAACCTCTGTGTGAAGTCAACCAATTACATTGTATGTGCGTGTGTGTGTCTTCTCTGTTGGTCCAGTAATAGCTGTGACAATACCAAACTCCAGGACTGAGTGAGTGACTGTGCATGCGTTTGCGTGTGTGTTTTCTGACCTTTTCTAATACAAGCTCTAGTGCAGAAAACTCTAAGTGACATATTTAAAATAGGTTTCATCATAAAAAGATGAAAAATTGTTTTTATATTTTGTTTTACTTTATTAGTATATTAAGTATTTGAAGTATTTATAGTTCATTTATGAGATTAGGTTCATACAGCCCAGCATTTTGTAGAGTTATAATAATAATAATAATAATAATAATAATAATAATAATAATAATAATAATAATAATAATAATAATAATAATAACTATTATTATTATTATTATTATTATTATTATTATTATTATTATTATTATTATTATTATTATTATTATTATTATTATTATTATTGATGTTATTATTATTGTTATTGATGTTGTTGTTATTATTATTATTATTATTATTATTATTATTATTATTATTATTATTATTATTATTATTATTAATATTATTGTTATTGATGTTATTATTATTGTTATTGATGTTATTATTATTATTATTATTATTATTATTATTATTATTATTATTATTATTATTATTAATAATAATATTATTGTTATTGATGTTATATTATTGTTATTGATGTTATTATTATTATTATTATTATTATTTATTATTATTATTATTATTATTATTATTGTTGTTGTTGTTATTGATGTTATTATTATTATTTATTATTATTATTATTATTGTTGTTGTTATTGATGTTATTATTATTATTATTATTATTATTATTATTATTATTATTATTATTATTATTATTACTACTATTTATGTTTTTTATTATTATTAATTAAAAAGCTTCAAATTAAGTATGCTTATTTTTATATTGATTTATATAATTCTGGACAACGGAGGTGAGGATCCATGTGCCGTTTATTATGAGATTCGTCAGGCACGCAATGGTCAAACACAGGAGCAAATAGGTACATACAGGTAATCCAAAAGGCGAAGTCAGGTAACAGGTAAATGGTCAGTACAGGCGGCAAAGAATCCATGACAAAAAAACAAGGCAAGAATCAAACACAGAAAGACTAGACAGGATTACGCTTCGTGATGTGACAGGGTATAAACCAACAAGACTCAGCAATGTGTGTGATAAAGTGAGCAGTCTACAGTGTATAGTCTGAGTAAGCAATCCTTGAGCAGCTACCAGCTGTGTGTGTGTAATCAATGGTGTGTATGAGGTGCATGACAGGATTCATAGAATTGGTTGAATTGATGGAATCGTTGGTGATCATGACAATCAATATAAACTTAAACAACTAAACTTAAATGTAATGTAAAAATTTAAACTAACATTGGGTTTTTCCATATATTTGATCCAACATTGGGTTAAAAACCCAGCATTTTTAGAATGAATGAATAATAATAATAATAAATATAAATATATATTTATTATTATTATTATTATTATTATTATTATTATTATAACAATAATATTTTGAAAGATTAATATTGAGAATGTTTTTGGGATATTGATTTTTATTATTCATTGATATATTACAGTCTCAATTATAAGATTGTTATTATTATTATTATTATTATTATTATTAATATTATTCATTCATTCATTCATTTTCTTGTCGGCTTTGTCCCTTGCGGGGTCGCCACAGCGGAATGAACCGCCAACTTATCCAGCACGATTTTACGCAGCGGATGCCCTTCCAGCCGCAACCCATCTCTGGGAACTTCCACACACACATTCACACTCATACACTATGGACAATTTAGCTTACCCAATTCACCTGTACTGCATGTCTTTGGACTGTGGGGGAAACCGAAGCACCCGGAGGAAACCCACACGAACGCAGGGAGAACATGCAAACTCCACACAGAAACGCCAACTGACCCAGCCCAGCCGAGGTTCGAACCTGCGACCCAGCGACGTTCTTGCTGTGAGGCAACAGCACTACCTACTGCGCCACTGCGTTGCCCATTAATATTATTATTATTATTATTATTATTATTATTATTATTATTATTATTATTATTATTATTATTATTATTATTATTATTATTATTATAGTTAATGTCTCCAAGCCTGGTGTCTATGTGAGTTTATATTGCTTATTGACATCTCTGTGTAAGCAACGCTTCATGAAAATATCAAAAATAAATAAATAAGCTGAACAAAACATCTCCAACTCCCACCTTTTTAAAACTTTGGTCACTTCTAACAGGCTTAGCGGGGCTTGATAAATAAATAAAGTGTCTCCATGGTTGTCTTAATCTTGCATTTTGTTCTGGCCCGGTCCAGATATGGCGGTCTGGCCTGAGGGGAATATATTGCTGCAGAAAGCCATTTACTGATGGCTCGATGACTGACAGTCGTCCCGCGGCTCAGTCCCCCATCTTGATCCCCTCCAAACGCCCTCTGATTGCTTTCCGACAACAGGCAATCCCTGATGATGGAGAATTATCACAACACGGCCACTGGGCTTTGTAAGCATAAATAAACTGCATGTGTAAGAAAACTACCGTGACTCCAAAACAAAAGCCCTTCACTGTTGTGTTTAGATGAGCAGTCCTGGCATGTTTTGTAAAATATTTTCAGTGCAATAGTGTTATTATTATTATTTTTATTATTATTATTATTATTATTATTATTATTATTATTATTATTATTATTATTATTATTACTATTATTATTATTATTATTATTATTATTATTATTATTATTTATTATTATTATTGCTATTATTATTATTATTATTATTATTGCTGTTAATATTATTATTATTATTAGTAGTAGTAGTAGTATTAAACACTTGTAATATAGTTTTTAATTTAGTTTATATTATTTACAATTTGTTTAGTTATTGCTGTTTTAAATATATTTTAGTATTTTATTTTAAAAGAATTATTTTACAGTACAATTAAATAATATGTGTTTTTGTTTTTTATCCTAAAATATAATATAATCTTATTATTAAAAGTTTTATTGAATACAAGAAATTAAATCAGGGGCTTCACAGTGGCGCAGTGGATAGCATGATCGCCCCACAGTTAGAAGGTCGCTGGTTTAAGTCTCGGCTGGGTCAGTTGGCATTTCTGTGTGGAGTTTGCATGTTCTTCCTGTGTTCACGTGGGTTTCCTCCGGGTGCTCCGGTTTCCCCCACAAGTCCAAAGACATGCAGTATAGGTGAGTTTGGTAAGCTAAATTGACCGTAGTGTATGTGTGTGAATGAGTGTGTATGGATGTTTCCCAGTGATGCGTTGCAGCCGAAAAGAAAATTAATTAATGAAGAAATTAAATCACACCTTATTTGTCCATATTCTTTATAAAAAGAGCTACTTAAAAATTCTGGTAAATATGTATATTTTTTCATTAAAAAAAGGTTCATTTAGAGGCTTTTTTTGCGTGAACAATAATTTTAAATATATTAAAATGTCAGGAAACCAAGTATGTTAAAAGAATCATAGAACACATGAAAAACAGGCTCTATTTTTAGTTTATATTTCTGAGTTATTTGGTCGTTGTGGTCTGAAAGGCTCACTTACATTGCGCCGATCGTTGCTGCTTGTGATGTTAAGGTCATGCCGAACGATTCAATTGAAGATCGGATTGGTCCCAGAGCGCTATTTAGAAGTGTAACAAATTCCCCATTCATGTCCTTTCTGAATTTTTCAAGCTACTTGACTAAAGACTGGACTGTGAGCTGAAGTCCCTTTAAGGCAAGTCATTTCACTTGGCGGCCATCTTTGAAACGCCTTTGGGCAGTGTGCTCGGGCATTCTGTTTGAATGAGGAAACATCAAATTCTCCAAAACTGCAAAAAATGATAAACAATATTTTATTCTCTGCGTACGAGCGGGCGCAGCCATTTGAATCATTTTGGCTCGAGACTTCCGGTCTCATTCACTTCCATTCATTTTTAGACGTTAAAACAGTTCGTTCTGCTGCTTGATGTTGCAAACTGAGGTTTTCTTATTATATTGTTCTATTTTGTCTGTATAATCATGCAAACACTTGTTTGTAGAGCGAGTAGTTTGACCGTTTTCAGCCGTTTATTATTCCTAGTCATTTCTCCCATAGGCAACTGAATCGGAAGTTTTAAAACAATCGCAAAAACGAGCGCACTTCCGCATTTAAGAATAAGGTCAATACAAGTGATGTTCAGCAGCTGGTAGACATCAGTTGATGTATTAATACTGCAAAGTTTTTTGTACAAATTGATGAATTGCAGGGTTGGGATGTGCAAATATCCTGTTGATATTTAGAAATATTGCTGTATTTATCTTTTAAACACACGATTCTTCCTGCATGGTAAATCATTATCTATGGTGTGTATATTTTGGGTCATGTTGATTGCTAATTAAAAATAAAAACCTTTCAAAAAATGTATTTGTTGTTTATATGTTATTGTTCATATTTTACATATTCTACCCCTATGAAGATAACAAATACCAACAACCAATGAATATTTTTTTGTGTTCATATTAGTCTAACTCAGGGTATGAAAAATCGTTTATTTCGGCAGTCCAACATGTATTCCTTTTATTAAATTATAACAGCTTACATCACACAGTTTTTAAATCATATATTATTGCGTGTTTTTAAATGTAAGTGCTTATATTTACATTAGCAAGCCTTTGTTATAGTGCAAACACCGGCGGTCAAGTGAGAAGTTCGGGGGTCGTGGTTGACTTTACATCAAGCATTTGGTTGGAAGCTCGATTCCACAGCTCCTCCTTTGGCTCCATCAGGCAGTCCTTCTGCGCATGCCCAGGCTCCAATTTCAGCAGTCTTTTGCAACAGTTTGTGCCTGTCACGAGGCGTTTTGCCTTCAAAAAGTTCAATGGTAAATGGCGATGTCGCGTCGTCCATATTTTATACAGTCATTGATTGGATATACTGGTAAATTAGGGTGTATTGTGAAGAAAGTACATGTAATAACGCGGAGCTTAGACAACGTGCGTCTTCACCACCACATTACCAAACAGGAAGTCTAGTTTATATTTCTTAGACTTTTTTGGTTGTTTGTTTGTTTGTTTATTAGCACCAAAAAGGTTCAGGTTTTCGAAAAACATCCTTGTTTTTTTATTCTTTGTGGAAAACACAAATTTATTTTATTTATTTTTTTCATTTAAATTATTTAGAATTAATATTTAACGTGCTGCTTTGCTGTTGCTTAGGAGTTATTGCATAGCATCTCTATTTCATTATATTTTCTTTCAGCTGTACTAATGCGCTATCAAATACTACAAATTCGTCCTGAAAATACACTGTTGTTTGATTCATTTCACACCAGCAGTCCTCTGTGTTATACTGATGGCAGGATGTTGTTTTTATTAGAAACTGTTGGGGACTTTCAGTTGGTCATAATTTCTCTCTGTGTGATTCTGTTTCTTTGTTCATCGAGTAAATCAAATCTGTGGTTTGTAGTGTTTTAGCTGTAGAGGGCCATACTCAAAATGCCTGTGCTGAATTGCATTTCACAGCGAGAATATAAAGATACGCTCAAGGACACTTGTGGTCAACAAATATAAATCATAGTTCCTTCCTTTGATCTGAATATGTTCATGAATCTTTATATATTGAACTCGCATGAGGTGGATGGATGCTCGCTGCTGGATGAAATATTCTGGCTTTATTTGATTTGTGCGTACAGTGATGCCGTTCTAATCTTCTCTTTGTTTCTTTTGTATCACACTGTAAAAAGAAATTAGTTGACTTTACCTTAAAAAGTGAGTAAATCTGTTGCTTTTAAAGTGATTACTTGATTTAAAGTGATTACTTGATTTAAAGCGATTAGTTGATTTTCAAATGATAAGTTGATTATAAAGTGCTTTGCTGATTTTAAACCAATTGGTTGACTTTAAAGTGATTAATGGATTTTAAAGCAGTTGGTTAATTTTAAAGCGATTGGTTGATTTTACAGTGATTGTTTGATTTTAAAGCGATTGGTTGATTTCTAAAGCCATTAGGTGATTTTAAAGCCATTGGGTGATTTTAAAGCCAATGGTTAATTTTTAAAGCGATTGGTTAATTTTTAAAGTGATTAGTTGATTTTTAAAGCCATTGGGTGATTTTAAAGCCAATGGTTAATTTTTAAAGCGATTGGTTAATTTTAAAGTGATTAGTTGATTTTTAAAGCCATTGGGTGATTTTAAAGCCATTGGTTGATTTTAAAGCCATTGCTAAATTTTTAAAGCCATTGGGTGATTTTAAAGCCATTGCTAAATTTTTAAAGCCATTGGTTAATTTTTAAAGCCATTGGTTGATTTTAAAGCCATTGCTAAATTTTTAAAGCCATTGGTTAATTTTTAAAGCCATTGGTTATTTTTTAAAGCCATTGGATGATTTTTAAAGCCATTGGTTAATTTTTAAAGCCATTGGTTGATTTTAAAGCCATTGGATGATTTTTAAAGCCATTGGTTAATTTTTAAAGCCATTGGTTGATTTTAAAGCCATTGGATGATTTTTAAAGCCATTGGTTGATTTTAAAGCCATTGGATGATTTTTAAAGCCATTGGTTAATTTTTAAAGCCATTGGTTGATTTTAAAGACATTGGATGATTTTTAAAGCCATTGGTTGATTTTAAAGCCATTGGCTATTTTTTAAAGCCATTGGTTGATTTTTAAAGCGATTAGTGGATTTTAAAGTGGTTGCTTGATTTTAAGGCATTTAGTGGATTTTAAGGTTACTGCTTGATTTTAAAGCGATTGGTTGATTTTAAAGCGATTGGTTGATTTTAAAGCGATTAGTTGATTTTAAAGCGATTGGTTGATTTTAAAGCGATTAGTTGATGTTAAAGCGATTGGTTGATTTTAAAGCGATTGGTTGATGTTAAAGCAATTAGTTGATGTTAAAGCGATTGGTTGATTTTAAATTGATAAGTTGATTATAAAGTGGTTTGCTGATTTTAAAATGATTGGTTGATTTTAAAGCAGTTGACTGATTTTAAAGCGATTATTTGATTTTAAGGTGATTGGTTGATTTTAAAGTGATTGGTTGATTTTATTTTAAACTGATTGGTTATTTTAAAGTGATTGGTTGATTTTATTTTAAACTGATTTATTGATTTTAAAGTGGTTGGTTGATTTTAAATGGATTAATTGATTTAAAGCAATTAGTTGATTTTAAAGCGATTGGTTGGTTCAAAAGCATTTGGTTGATTTTAAAGCACTTTGTTGATTTTAAAGTGATTGGTTGATTTTAAATGGATTAATTGATTTAAAGCAATTAGTTGATTTTAAAGCGATTGGTTGGTTCAAAAGCGTTTGGTTGATTTTAAAGCACTTTGTTGATTTTAAAGTGATTGGTTGATTTAAAACCGATTGGTTTCTTTCAAAGCGAGCCGTTGATTTCAAAATGATTAGTTGATTTTAGTTTAAAAAGTGAGTAAACCTGTTGTCTTAAAATTAAGTAAATGTGTATAATTGTAAGAATTAAGACAACAGTTTTAAGTTTAAATGGGTTTACTCACTTTGTAATGTAAAGTAACTGATCCCTTTTTACAGTGCAGTAAGCAATTAACTGAAAACAAAAGCTATAGAAATATGATATTTAAAAAAAAAATAACATTTAAATTGTAATTGTTTAATCATTTTAAGTATAATAATTAATATTAATAATGATATAACTTAAATAATCAGCATGAAGTAAATTCTTCTCAGTATATTCTTCTCAGTATATCTGTCTATTAATAATTGCAGTATATTATTATTATTGTTATTATTATTATTATTATTATTATTATTATTATTATTATTATTATTATTACCTCAAGAAACTAACCTCAGTGGGTTTTTTCTTTTTAAGAAATCAGTACATTTATTTAACAAGGAGTTCTGTTTCACAAAAATGTTAATTTCTTTCAGAGTGATTTCTGAATGATTATGTGACATTGAAGACAGGAATAATGATGCTAAAATTTTCAAAAAGCTTTAAATGACAACATAAAATTAAATTTTAGGATATATTAAAGTAAAAACAGTTATTTTAAAACGCAATAATATTTTTCTCTCAAACTTTTCTTTTCTCTTATGGAACAGGACCCTATCTCCAGTATGTTGTGTGTTTTGATTCCACCCACATCTTTCTCCAGCATCCACCATCAGTCTCTGTAAATGTGTCCTCATTCGTCTCCAGACTGTGTCCCCACAGCGCTTCTTACAGGCAACTCGTGTGTTTGTCTGCGATTGAAATGCTGATGTGTTGAGCAGGACCTCCTGTGTTTGACTGCTGATGGATCACGTTTATCCGGCTGAGGTTCATCACACCTGTTAGAGACACAGAAAGACTGAGGCTAAATATATTTAGCTCGAACAAATACACCAACACAGCTGAGGTTTGACTGGGCAAGAGGATTTCAGATTTGTAATGATAAGTAATGGCAATAAAAGACTGAATTATTGTTATTATTTGATTAAATGTATAAGGCCATGCTTCTCAGATATAAAAAATGCTAAATAAACAAACAGTTGAAGTCTTTTCTAATCGTAATAGCTTCATTAACTCATTTCTAATAACTGATTTCTTTTATCTTTGCAGTAAATAATATTTTACTAGATATTTTTCAAGACACTAGTATTCGGCCTAAAGTGACATTTGAAGGCTTAACTAAGTTAACTAGGTAAGTTAGGGTAATTAGCCAAGTATAATGATGGTTTGTTCTGGAGACAATCGGAAAAATATTGTTTATGGCGGGTAATAATATTGACCCTTAAATGGTTTTATTCTAGCCAAAATAAAACAAATAAGACTTTTTCCAGAAGAAAAAATATTATCAGACATACTGTGAAAAATTCCTTGCTCTGTTAAGCATAATTTGGGAAAAAATTCACAGGAGGGCTCATTTTGACTTCAGCTGTGCCTGTATTTATGTTGTGGGGGAAAAGTGTGAAATTATAAAGGCAATATGATGATTATGAAGTAAAATATATTTAGTATATATTTTTTTTAAATATAATTCAAGAGTTCACACTTAGCTGATGATTGATTATAAAGCAAGTTTGGCATGCTGTCCCGGGAGAGAGCCCTGAGCTCAAAAGGTCCTTGAGCCCCGGGCTCCCTCCCGTTGCAGGGCGAGAGGGGAGCTCTGAGCTCAGGTAGATCTCGAGAACTCCCCTGTCGTGGTGATTGAAGAGCAGATAGTGCTTCTCTTTAGCGAGATAGGTACTAGTAGGGAGCAAGTCTATGTGTTGATTTAGACAATGACTTAGGTTGCATGTTTTGTATGGGAGGAAACCGGAGAACCCGGGGGAAACCCACGTGAGCACGGGGAGAACGTGCAAACTCCACACAGAAATGCCCGCTGGTTTGGTAAAGCCTAGAACCATGGACATTCTTGCTGTGAGGCAACAGTGCTAAGCACTGGGCCACCGTGTCACCCATCTAGGAAGGAGGAGGAGTAGGGGTGGAAGGAGGGGGAGGGGGGGGGGGGTCTTCAAATTGAAGATCACTGTAGTAAGAAACCCTGCTCTTTATAGTGAGTCAGGGATCGTCTGATTGGACAATCATGAGTGGTTAACGTGTAACCAACCGTGTTCAATCATAATCACGTGATCCTCTCGAAATTAGTTTATAACTAAACTTCACTTAAATACAGTATATTGTCACTGTGCTGTAAATCAAAGCATTTATTTAAATAAAGAACCAATTGATACTGTATTAAAGTCTGCATGAAATCTAAGTTTAACATGTTTATTTTGCTAACACACATGGTTAGTTTTGACTTGAGGTGAACAATTACTCATTACTCTGCTTGGAAAAGAAATGTTTTGTTTTGGTAATATTTATTCAAAATCAAACTCCATCAACCACAGCAGTCCTTCTCTGATGACATCAGTTTGACAGCTTAGGCAAAATATGCTTAGCCACGCCCCACCAGCCATCAGGTTGATGCGGCTCCTACTCTCTATTTTGTAACAATTAGAAATATATCGACATAGTTTAAGACTTTAAGATTGCATTAAATTGGTCAAAAGTACAATTTTAAATCTGTTTCTAATGTTACAAAAGAGGAATTAAATTTACTGTAGTTACTTTGAACATTGTTCTTCAAAGAATAAAATATCCACTGTTAATATATGTTAATAATTCCGTATTTAATAAATTGTTGCTAAACTGACAACAACATATTTAACAAAATTAATAAAACTCTTAATTTATAATGAAATAATTAATATGGCTTCTACAAATATTATAATAATAATTATTATTATTATTATTATTATTAGTTAATAATGTAATTCAAATGTAATAAAAAACAAATTTATAATATTTTGTACACGTTTACTTGTATAGCTTTTTTTACTTATATTTTTTAACTTACAGTATTTTTTTTATTATATTTTATTATATATACAGTTGAAGTCAGAATTATTAGCCCTCCTAAATTTTTTGCCCTCCTGTGCATACATTTCCCCCCCACCCACCCAATTTCAGTTCAACTGAAAGAAGCACATTTCTAAACCAGGGACGTTGCTAGACATAAAGCTCTACTGGGGCACGATTTATACATTTATTTTTGTTATTATACAATTATTATTCTAAATAATTAATCCTAAATGTAACTGGAAAACAATGTAGACACAACTGGAGTGATATGCTAAGATCATTTAAAAAATATTTTGCATGAATAATAATTTCATTTGAATGAAAATCTATAGGCAATTCTATAGAATACAAAAAAGATGTTTAATTATCTGATGTCTTAGACTTGACACATGGCAGAGAATTAGGCTTATTAAGTTTTACCTCCCTGACTGCATCCCTTCTTTGTGCTTTATACAAAAAAAATCTATCAGGAGGCATGCTTAGTAAGATCACCATCATATTATTTAAACTTTAGTTTTGTCGACTTGAAAAACTCACTGCGTGCCGTCACCTCCACATAAAAGACTGTTAATGGCGGTTTCACAATGCATGAGCAATGCATGCAGCGGGTATTTGTTTTTGTGTGCATGTTAACAACCAAGACTCGCACCGGGAGAAGAGCAGCGCGTCAGGGTCCAGCAGGAGCGGTGTGTGAGGCTGCGGGGGTGTGGTTTTCTGTGCACATGCAGAGATGCGTCAGTTTGCCTTTTAATCAAACTACACTGCTTTCACCAGCATTGGTTCGGTTGCACATAGAGAATAACATCTTTATTCCGGGATTACCCCTACTTGCATATGAAGTAAATCATATCTCAAAGCATTTACTGGGGCACTGGCGATTTTTACTGGGGCACGTGCCCCAGTAAATTGGGTCTAGCAACGCCCCTATTCTAAACATAATAGTTTTAATAACTGATTTATTTTATCTTTGCCATGTTGACTGCATAATATTTTACTAGATATTTTTCAAGATAATATAGTATTCAGCTTAAAGTGACATTTAAAGGCTTAACTCTGTTAATTAGACAAGTTAGTTCAATTAGACAAGTCATTGTATAACAGTGGTTTTGTCACGATCACAGTCTAGATCGCTGTAGAACTCCACGTGCCACTGTTATGTACTACAACTCCCAGAAGTCTTTGCACTCATCACTCCTGCCACAGCTGACAATCATTCAGACACTGACACACACACACACACACACACACACACACACACACACACACACACACACACACACACACACACACACACACACACACACACACACACACACACAGCTGAAGCTCATGATTGACTCATTACTTGGACTATTTATACATCTCACTTTCTCACACACTTTGCTGAGTCTTATTCACTGTTAACCTGTAGCATTACGAATCCTGTGTTAATCTTGTCTAGACTTTCTTTGTTTTGATTTTGCCTTGTTTTCCCATTATTGATTTTTTTTTTTTTTGCCGCCTGTACTGACCATTCATGTTTTTTACTATGATCTAGTGGTGGGCAAAGCGAGGCTTCATGAAATACTGAAACAGTCAAAGCAAATGTGTCGAAGCCTCGAAACGTTTCAAAACCTGTCTCTACAGTGACACCAAGTGGTCATTTTTTGTATTGCTCTGGAACAGCTTCAACAAAGAAACAGTAAAGCAAATTGAGGTATTATATACCATGTTGTAGAGTTGAGGTTTCAAGTGATTTACTGAAGCGGTGAGAGTTCCTGACTAGCATGCCGAGATAATGGGTTAGAGTCCAGGGTTATGCAGCTGTATATATATATAGCATAGTTTTTACAGGCTCTGTTCTTGTACCGTGTTTTGTTTTAACATTGGTCTGACATCCGAATTATGTCTTGTTTTGGTCATAAAAAAATTACATTATTAAAATACATCAAGTCATAATTTTAGAGTATAAGATTACTTTAGTCAGGTGAGCTGGTGTTTTGAAACACTTTAGTCATGTGAGCTGGTGTTTCGAACACTTTAGTCACGTGAACTGGTGTTTTGAAACACTTTAGTCACATGACCTGTGTGTTTCGAATGACCTTAGACATGAGACCTGGGTGTTTCGGATCATGCTTCAGTGCAGTGTTTTAAAACACTTGCACATCAGAATCTCAAAATATCAGTTTCACGTCAGCCATGCCTACTTTGATGTTGGATTACCTTTTTGCTCTTGTTTGCTACTGTACCTGTTTGACAATTGCCTGCCTGACTATTTCTACTAATAAACTGCACATGGATCCTCAACTCTGTTGTCCAGGGTCGAGTGTTAAAGGTTTGTTCTATAGACAATCAAAAGAAAAAAAATGTTGAAGGTGACTAATAATATTGACCTTAAGATGGTTTAAAAAATAGATAAAACAAAAATAAAACAGACGCTTTCTCCAGAAGAAAAAAATATTACAGAACATACTGTGAAAAATTCCTTGCTCTGTTAAACACCGTTTTGGAAATATTTGAAAAAGAAAAAAAAAAAGATTCACAGGAGGGTTAATAATCCTGACTTCAACTGTATATATTTGTCATTTAGCAATTAATTACTTCTAGCAGTCCGAGGGCAAAGGTGTTTTTGTGCTTGCATGACTCTGTTATTCAGACCAACTTATGATTCACTTTCTCCAACAAGACGGCTATTTATGTCTGTCATTGGAGCGTTATATTTGTGTTTCTGTGCACAAACAAGACTCTAGCCTGCACTGCTATACAAGAGCTATTGATTCGTTGGAAACAAATCAATCCAGCCATTCAGGCTCTTTGTATATGTTTTAATAAGAAGCAAAGGTGCAGCGAGGCCTGGGTTTGTGTTCGGCAGTCTCTCTAAGGAGGAACAGGCTTTATTCAGCCAGAGTCATTCAGTCTCAGTGTCATCCTCACGCTGAGATCCACGCTGCCAAGACTTCAACAAAACCAGCCGTTAGTGTGCGTTTTCAAATGGATTAAAAGTGCTTTATCACATCACCCACACTGGCTGGGCAAACAGTGAAGGCATTTACAGAGGCGGCGAGTGATTGATCCTCCAGCGGCCTAACGAAAACATAATGGAGACTGAGACTCGGGCCCTCGGATGATTCACTCGGACTCACACAACACTGGAGGCAGGTTTACATTAACGCTAAATAGACGCTACTGTTAGTATGTTGCCCTACAAAGGCTAATGACCTTAACTGGCTAGAGTGTGTAATTGTGAGAAATTACTTTAAACCTTTTCATTTGTCCAAAATTAATTATAGATAGCACATCTGTCAATTATATTAAACAGCTAGTTTGACTCAACATGATAAAGGAGGTCCTAAATGTTCCAGAAATATCAATAACTTGTTTTTTTCCCAAAAGCAAAAGAAGTTTCTGTTTTTTAGACTTTTTATGCAAGTATGGATATTTAGTAGCAGTGTCTTTTTGTTCTATAAAATAAAACAAAACAAACATATTTATCCTTTTTGGATTGACATTTGTAGTCATTTTGCACACTATATAATAACAATGTGTTGTAAAATGTATCCATTTTTTGCCAAATACTTTGGAACCATTAATAGATGAATGAGACTAAAGATTGATAAAGATTTGTGTAGTTAGATATGGCCCAAATGAGCAATATTTTATTTTTAGGCATCATAGATACATACAAGAGAGTCAGTGGTAGATTCCAGAAGAAGTGTCTGAGGTATGTTCTTGGTGCATTCGTGAGTTTTCACTGTCCGATAGCTTACATATTTTGATTACATGTTCAAAATTATCAAATCAAATTTCCAATTAGGTGGTAAGAGTGTCTTTTTGTTCTAAAAAGCCAAAAAAAAAAAAAAACATTATATTTATCCGTTTTGAATTGACTCATTTAGTCACAAAAATTTAAGCAGACCATAAAGTAAAATGTATCTATTTTTTAGCAATTGCTTTAGAACATTGAATAGATGAATGAGACTTAAGATTGATAAAGGTTTGTGTAGCTAGATATACCACAAATAAGCTATATTTTTTTTTAGGCATTATAGATGCTGTACATACAAGAGAGTTAGTGGTGGATTCCAGAAGAAGTGTCTGAGGTATGTTCTTGGTGCATTCATGAGCTTCCGGTGTCCTGTAGCATACCTATTTTGATTACATGTTCAAAATCATCAAATCAAATTTCCAAATAGGTGGTAGGAGTGTCTTTTTGTTCTAAAAAAAAAAAAACTAACAAAAAATACGTTGTTTATCCGTTTTGAATTGACTCATTAAGTCACAAACATTTTAGCAGACCATATAGTAAAAATGTGTTGTAAAATATATCTTTTTGTTTGCTTTAGAACAATGAATAGATGAACAAGACTAAAGATTGATAAAAATTTGTGTAGTTAGATATAGCCCAAATGAGCTATATTTTATTTTTAAGCATTATAGATACATACAAGAGAGTCAGCGGTAGATTCCAGAAGAAGTGTCTGAGGTATGTTCTTGGTGCATTCATGAGCTTCTATTGTCCAATAGCTTACATATTTTGATTACATGTTCAAAATCATCAAATCAAATTTCCAATTAGGTGGTTAGTTCATAAATGGCATTTTTTTTTAAAAGTTTGAACAACCACATTCTCACCCAAAAACTACAATTTGTGACACAAATGTAGTAGTAGGATTGCTGGAGGCACAGAGAATATGTGTATAGAAAATCTGCACAAGAAGACACTGAAGTTCTTAGAGACTCAACTGGCAGCTTTATTTGTAAGTTAAAAATGTGTCATACCAGAAAGCCTTTGAGGACATTAAAGAAAAGGCACAGCATCATCAAGGGGAATGAAGTGTTTGATCAAAGCAACAGAGGAAAAACTCTTAATTTATGGCCAAAAATTTGCAAGTTGACCTGATGAAATGATGAATGAACATTTTAATGCTGAGGACAAGAACACTAGACAAGTATGACCTTCATGATAGGACACCTTGCTGAACAGAAAGGCCTATTTGAATATGTTAAAATCTATTTGGAAAGATTTATGTGGTTGGAAGAATGTTTTATGGATCAATGTGGTCAAACTGGAACTTTGGACCAATGGATTAACTTGTAAAAGGGTAAAAAAAAAAAGGGAAGTCTTATGAGCAGAAGAACACCATTTCCAAAGTCAAGACCAGACTTGTTATTGGGGTTCTTTGTAGTATCAGGCAATATTGGCTAAAATTGCATTGCCCGCAGTGTGCAATTTGAACCGTGATGATAATTGATCAACCCAAAATATTCATCCAAATCCACTGAAGCTTGGTTCAGAGGTCATCAAATGTGTGATGTTTTTTAGTGATCTGTTCGGTCTCCACATTGAACACTCATTAAAAATATTTGGCAGAATTTGAACAAAGCAATGTGAAAAATTTTGTTAAGGTGTCAAATAATTTTGCACATTAATGTTTAGAGACAATTTGATGTGGGGGTTTTTTCATTGATGTTATGTCTTCACAGGCACTCACATTTATATTCATAAACATTTTATAATAGTTTACTGATACTTTGGTTGAACTGTTAAACATAATATGTTGTTTACAGCAGCACAATGCCTTGCAGATCAAAGGGGTTGAATACTTTTGATTGCAGCTGATTAATATTATATGTTTATGCATAATGGGTTTGCAATCATTTGAATGTAATTTCTTTCTCTGATAGCAAAGCTGTATTTCTTTCTTAGATATTACTATTAACTTCAGTTTCAGAAGATCTTTATAGAAATCACTATATGCTGGTTTAATAATAATAATAATAATAATAATAATAATAATAATAATAATAATAATAATAATAAATGGAAATTTTAAAACTACATTTATTTTTAATATTTTTATATTAATTTTAAACTGTACTGTCAATTTATTTTATACTTGCTGAATTGAATAGAACAATTTTCTAAAAAAAAATAATAATAATAATGATAATTATTATTATTTCTTAGTATTATTATCATATTATTATATTACTCATCAGGCACTTTATTAGTTCAGAGATGCTCTTCTGCATACCTCAATTGTAACGAGTGGTTGTTTGAGTTACTGTTGCCTTTCTATCAGCTGGACATTCACCTCTGACATCAACAAGGCATTTGAGCCCACAGAGCTGCCGCTCAATGGATATTTTCTCTTTTTTGGACCATTCTCTGTAAACCCTAGAGATGGTTGTGCGTGAAAATCCCAGTAGATCAGCAGTTTCTGAAATACTCAGACCAGCCCATCTGGCACCAACAACCATGTCGTGTTCAAAGTCACTTAAATCCCCTTTTTCCCCATTCTGATGCTCAGTTTGAACTACAGCAGATCGTCTTCACCATGTCTACTGTACATGCCTAAATGCTTTGAGTTGTTGCCTTGTGATTGGCCGATTAGAAATTTGCGTTAACGAGCAGTTGGACAGGTGTACCTAATAAAGTGTTTATTTTTAGTATTAGACCCCCTAATTTTTTATGATTTTTTTTGTGATTTTTTTTAAAAATGACTGGTTTTGTGATGGTAATTCCCAGAAATTTGC
Source organism: Danio kyathit (assembly GCA_903798195.1). Taxonomy (NCBI): domain Eukaryota; kingdom Metazoa; phylum Chordata; class Actinopteri; order Cypriniformes; family Danionidae; genus Danio; species Danio kyathit. Next base: position 45,561,974 of record LR812538.1, on the reverse strand, counting down.
GGACAATTTTGCGATTAAAGAATAGATATAAATATAAAAAAAACTATTTACCATATTAGGTAGCCTACTATGTTAGGTGTGCAATCTGACACCATGACAATGACACAAATCATAAATATAAAGCTTCTTATTTTGGTTGTATAACACTTACTTTTATCCATAAACTTTCTTTTTCTCTCTCTCAGATTTCACTCCCCGGAGTATCTGACATCATGTACCTCACACATAGGACATGCATTAGGGCTTCCTCTCTCGTAATACACCTAAAACACGGATTGCCGTAAAACTCGTCCCAGGAAAACGTTTTCTTTCGTTAAGTGCAGGGAATGTAACCGGGCATGTGACGCTGACAACAGGGTGTGGATCCAAATGCAGCTTTATTAGCAGGATGGTCAGGCAAGCAATGATCAACACAGGAGCAAACAGATGTATGAGGGCAATCCAGAGTCGTAGTCGAAATAGCAGGCAAATAGTCAGAAGGCAGGCACCAAACAGGATTAAACAAATAAACGAGGCAAGGATCAAAAACACGGCAAACCAAGACAAAGAAAAATGCCTTGTAGTGTCACTAAAACAGTAGACAAGACTCAGCAACAGTATTTGTGTTTGTGCTCCTTATGTAGTGCATAAATCTGTCCTTGAGCAGCTTCAGCTGTGGGATTGTAATCAGTCATGATCTGGAACTGAATGTGTGTGTGCGTTGTATGACTGGGTGTTGTAGTCCAAAACATGGCAGATTTGTAGTCCATATGAATGTGAGTGTGTTTACCAGTGATCTCTGGTAGTAGATCGCTGGTGATCGTGACGGGGAAAGAGTTTTTGCGCCACAGGATGTCTAATCGCATCTTTGCATTGGCTTCACATGAAAATCACTCACGCTTCATGTGCGTCAGCTTACTACACAGGCTGCAAAACAGCCCCCTGCCCCCCCTCTCTCCATGTAATGTAATGATTGTGAGATGTCATTTATCAAGAGACACTCAAATACATCACATGCGCTGCGTATGCAACGTCTAAGTCATTTAAAAGAATCAATTGCACACTGAAATAAATATAATTTGATTATATAGTTTGTAAATTGTTTGTTTTATAAGATTATTTCAGCCTGATCTCACGAGGAAACGTAAGTATTTTACGTTTTGTCAGTTTAGTGGGTAAATCGTACGAATTCGTACGAGTTGAGTCGTACAAAAATGTACGATTTTAAAAAAGAGGCGTGGCACCCAACCCCACACCTAAACCCAACCGTCATTGGGTGATGAGCAAATCGTACTAATTTGTACGAATTAAATCGTACGAATTCATACGAATTAGCCACTAAATCAAAAGTTACGAATTGCCGTGAGATTGCGTTGGATTATTTACATTTTTTGCGATTATTTTGTGTTTAAATTAAAAATTTAGCAGGATGGCGAAAATTTGCGACTTGTTGATCGACGATCGCGAAATCATGAAAAAAAAACTAGGGGGTCTGGTTTATGTACAATTCTCACATAAATCATATTCAGACAAATTACAATTTCACATGTAGCTTAATATCATTAAAAATACATATCTATCCTGATTTGAAGACCACTGATTGGACGGACATTTGTTTAGTGCAGCATGAGTCATACATATTGAAAAAACAGGGCTGAAATACCTAAAAGGTTTTTTCTGACAGTTTTTAGGAGTGCAGTAGCATGTAGATAAAAGCAAAAATATATACTTGGTCTTAAATTGTATTATTTTTATGCCTTTAAGCATTTCCTAAGGCAGCTATACTTCCGTACTGTTGTTGTTTTTCCTCAGGAGGAAAATGTCTCCTGGGGAGCTTCAGGTTCTTACATGAATAGCACTCTCAGAGCCAGGCTTCAGCACTTGTAGGACCTGAAATCTGGCTTTAAAATGCGCAATCGCTGCTCTTTTAGAGGGATTTTGTGAAGCACTCGACGCGTGCATCACATTTATGCAGTCCCGCTTCTGTAGGTGTGAGAGTTAGAGCTCTGTTTCCTTCTTTCTGCTTTGTGTCTCAGCTTGGCGTGTGTTCTCTTAAGACTGATGGATTTGTTTAAATATGTTCTCATTGCATGCTCAAAACCCTGGTGAATAATCCTGCGCTTGTGTAACTGGCATCCACTCAAATGACCCAGGATATTGCAAACACTTCAGTCGTCAGTGTGCGGATCATTAGGGCTGAAAAATAGCACACAAAAGTGAATTTGGGATTTGAGAAATGTGATTTCTTCCGCCACTTGATTGTGGAATTAATCTCATGCCCACATTTATAAGTATGTGTTGGCTGGTTATTGCTCTGCGAGTCCCTTTGACGTCTCAAAATGAACCACATAAGAGCCACTTAAATAATTGCGCCTTGAAATGTTAAAAAGCTTCAAACTGATTAATGATACAACAAAACGCAAGCCCTTCAATGCCTGCTGGAGATCCAGTTTGCAGTGTGAGACAGCATCTGACATTTTAAATCATGGATGTAAGCAATTAAAAGGTTGCAAGTCAGAATATATATTTTAATATGAAATCTGAAACCTCTTGAGGGTAGAATTTGATGAATCTCGCTCTTTTAGCCATCAGTACATGAGAATTGACTGGATTGATCTTGATTAAAATATTCAGGAGTGCTTTTATATTTGACCTACATCTCATAAGCTTGACTGCATAATTGAAATTACTTAATTGCCAGGAAGCGGATTTTATCTCTTATGGACATTTTTGTATTTTATTGATTTAATTTGAATAATCTTGGGTTTGTGTTAATGCAAACAGCTTACATTTTTAATTTAGGAGTTATTGAATTGTCAATATTTCAACCTCATTTGCTTTCATAAATCTATTTTACATTAGGTGCATAATACAGTGCAAAATATGGTTACATTCAGAACCTTCAGGACAAAAATGTCTTTATTAACACCAATCAAACTTTATTATATTTCATCTGCATGTTATTTATGCTGAGTCACATGTTCTTTGTTAGCAGCTTTTGATTTGATGGCAAGGATATAGAAATATTATTATTATTATTATTATTATTATTATTATTATTATTATTATTATTATTATTATTATTTGTAATATTTGTAATATGTTGGCATTTATTTCAGGTTTGGATCGTGATGCAAATAATTGCCTTTTTAATATATATATATATATATATATATATATATATATATATATATATATATATATATATATATATATATATATATTTTTTTTTTTTTTTTTTTTTTTTTTTTTTTTATATATACTGTATATTTATATGGGGGCGACACGGTGGCTCAGTGGTTAGCACTGTCACCTCACAGCAATAAGGTTTCTGATTCAAGTACCAGCTGGGTCAGTTGGCATTTCTGTGTGGCGTTTACATATTCTCCCTGTGTTGGTGTGGGTTTGCTCTGATTTCCCCCACATTACCGGTAATTTGTCAGAAAGCTGCTCTATGTGAACGCAGAAGAAAAATTCACGATTAGAATGTGCTGACATGAGACGTCTACTCCAGCCAATCAGAACATTTAGACGCATTCACATCTGCGCTGTTTATGAAAATAAAAGCCTTTAAAAATTTTTCCAGACACATTTAGCTGCTAGATGTTAGTCAGATAACTTTTCTATGTTCCTTCTTGATGCCAACTGTGTACAAAATTATCGATAAAATGCTTATGATAAACCGCTGTTTGTTTACTTTAAGCTCTGCTTCAGTTGCTTGACGTGTGTACGTGAAGCAGCCGGTGAGCGCCAGCACACACACACATATTATGTACATCTCGACATGCGAAAGTGTTCCTCCATATGTTTTCATCGCAGTTGTTCACAATGGTTATCCATCAACAGAATTTGTAATGTCGTCAAATGTGTAAACATTTAGCTGCAGTTTGTGATTCTGCCTTTGGATGTCTCTGGGACAAAGCAGCTGCATGAATGCTTAACAAAAGCCCGACCCCTTCTATGTTTACAAATACAAGCGCAGCTGTTTAGAGGTCATTTTTGGTTAATGATGTCAGAATTTACCGGTATATTGGAATGGATGTGTGAATGGACTTTTCCGGAAAAATTCCAGAACGTCCATACCTGTGTGAACTGCGCATTTTTAAGTTTACCGGTTAAGTCATTCTGGAAATTTTGCGGATATTTACTGGTATCACTGTGTGAAAGTGGCTAATACCCCTCAGGTTTTGATTTAAAAATAAATGTATTTATATTAAATATATAAATTTGGTTCACTGAAGTATGTATTACACAAATACCAATACTGAAACACAAATCACCATCACCCCACCCCAATCATCCATGTACAGTTCACAGCCTGAAGATACTCATATTTCTAGTGCCAATTCACGTTTGACCAAAAGTATAGCGAAACAGCAAATGAAGATTATTCACCAAGCAGAATTTCCACTTGGACGTAGGTAATGTTTAATAAAGCGCCTCCTCTGACTCACTCTTCTCTTCCTGCAGGACACAGACCTGATTATGACCTTTAACATCTCCATGCATCGCTCCTGGTGGATGGAGAACGGCCCCGGGTGCAGGGTGACCCCGGTGACCCCTCCTCCATCCTGGGCCCCGGAGGACCATCGCTACATCAGCATCGCCGGCTGCCTGCTGGAGTACCAGTATGTGGAGGTGGCCCACAGTTCCTTGCAGATTATCCTGGCTGTGAGTACAGTCTAATCCTTTACAGGCTTTTCTTCGCTTCTGCTGTGCTTGTGGGTTGCAGCTCACAGAATTCTATATTTCTGTTTATGGGCTTTTATTATACAGTATACAGTCTCCACTGATTGTTTAGTAGTGGAATTCTGCCATATGAAATGAAGTGTTTTCTTCTGTAGTTTTGATGCATTTCTCAGTGAAACAGGTTTTAAACAACAAAAAAATGGACTTGATATGACTAATGAGGGATTGATTTGAGTATTGTGATTTGGTATTGGTCTCATATGATAGGAAAATTGCTTTCATTGAAAGACGGAGAAGGTGTATTATTGAGAATTACAAGGACAAGAATTAGAATAATAATTGTGTTCACTTATAAATCAAATACTGCAGTATTTATATATATATATATATATATATATATATATATATATATATATATATATATATATATATATATATATGAATTACCAATTGTAATAACCATTAAACACTAGCATATATCGCCATCTGCTGTTCAAAACTAGCCCAGAGTGCCATTTGCTGTTAAAGTCTAGCCTATATTGCCATCTGCTGCTCAAAACTAGCCCAAAGCACTATTTCATGTTAAAGTCTAGGCTATAGCGCCATCTGCTGTTCAAAACTAGCCCAGAGTGCCATTTTCTGTTTAAGTCTAGCCTAGAGCACCATCCACTGTTTAAAACTACCCTAAAGCACCATTTTAAACTAGTCCAGAGTGCCATTTCCTGTTAAAGGCTAGATTATATGGCCATCTGCTGTTCAAAACTAACCTAGAGCACCATTTCCTGTTAAAGGCTAGCATATATCTTCATCTGCTGTTCAAAACTAGCCCAGAGTGCCATCTGCTGTTCAAAACTAGCCCAGAGTGCCATTTGCTGTTCAAAACTAGCCCAGAGTGCCATCTGCTGTTCAAAACTAGCCCAGAGTGCCATCTGCTGTTCAAAACTAGCCCAGAGTGCCATTTGCTGTTCAAAACTAGCCCAGAGCGTCATTTTCTGGTAAAGGCTAGCCTATATCGCCATCTGCTGTTCAAAACTAGCCCAGAGCGCCATTTTCTGTTAAAGTCTAGCCTATATCACCATCTGCTGCTCAAAACTAGCCCAGAGCGTCATTTCCTGTTGGCAACTAGCCTAGAGCATAATTTCCTGTTAAAGGCTAGCATATATCACCATCTGCTGTTCAAAACTATCCTAGAGCATCATTTCTTGTTAAAGGCTAGCATATACTGCCACCTGCTGATCAAAACTAGCCCAGAGCGCCATTTTCTGTTAAAGTCTAGCCTAGAGCACCATCTGCTGTTTAAAAATAGCCCAAATCACCATTTTAAACTAGTCCAGAGTGACATTTCTTGGTAAAGGCTAGCATATATCTCCATCTGCTGTTCAAATCTAGCCCAGAGCGTCATTTCCTGTTAAAATCTAGCCTATATTGCTATCTGCTGTTCAAAACTAGCCCAGAGCACCATTTTCTGTTAAAGTCTAGCCTATATCACCATCTGCTGCTCAAAACTAGCCCAGAGCACCATTTCCTGTTGGCAACTAGCCTAGAGCATAATTTCCTGTTAAAGGCTAGCATATATCGCCATCTGCTGTTCAAAACTAGCCCAGAGCATAATTTCCTGTTAAAGGCTAGCATATATCGCCATCTGCTGTTCAAAACTAGCCCAGAGCATAATTTCCTGTTAAAGGCTAGCATATATCGCCATCTGCTGTTCAAAACTAGCCCAGAGCATAATTTCCTGTTAAAGGCTAGCATATATCACCATCTGCTGTTCAAAACTAGCCCAGAGCGCCATTTTCTGTTAAAGTCTAGCCTATATTGCCATCTGCTGTTCAAAACGAGCCCAGAGTGCCATTTATTGTTAAAAACTAGCCTATAGTGCTGTCTGCTGTGAAAAACTAGCCTAAAGTGCTATTAGCTAATAAAACTAGCCCAGAGCGCCATCAACTGTTATAATCTAGCCCAGAGGTGGGCAAACTACGGCCCGCGGGCCATATGTGGCCCGCTGAACACTTTCATCCGGCCCGCGAGGGAGTTTTAAAAATGCTGCTTCTGAGTAACGTTTTGGTTTCAGAATTAGTAAATTAATGATGCGATACAAGTGAACGCCATTTGATGGCAGTATTGCACGCGGTACAGTTAGTGCAACCAGTAGAATTAGAACACACTCTCGGATATTAAAATGTACTCGACCGTTAATGACTGAAAATGAGTCAGGCAAAAAAAATAATAAAATTGACTCTGAATGTCGTGTGTTTAAGGAAGAATTGACAACAAAATACGTCTTCTGCAATAACAAACAGAAAGAGGTTGGTCTAATATGCCAAGAAAGTGTTACTGTTTTTAAAGACTACAACCTAAGCGGCTGATCACACCAAACGCGCATTTACGTTCCAAAAACGCGAGGTGCACCGCACTGCCTTTTTGTTGACAAGAAAAAAAGGAGCGTGGTGCGCTATTTTTATGTCGTTAGGCAACGATTGAATCAGCTAGGTATTTTGCGAGAGTGTTGCTGTTAATATTAATATAACTTATTTTCAGGCTCATTGTTCACATGAACACGCTCATAATAACATGACTTGGAATAACAAAGACTAAGATTCTTCTTCCATTTTATCTCAGATTTATAATGATTGATATGAGCATATTAATACAAGCTAAAATGAGATTGTTGTGAATTTGACTCAAATTATATAATAATTGAATACATCCCCTTCTGAGTAACGTTTTGGTTTCAGAATTAGTAAATTAATGATGCGATACAAGTGAACGCCATTTGATGGCAGTATTGCACGCGGTACAGTTAGTGCAACCAGTAGAATTAGAACACACTCTCGGATATTAAAATGTACTCGACCGTTAATGACTGAAAATGAGTCAGGCAAAAAAAAATAATAAAATTGACTCTGAATGTCGTGTGTTTAAGGAAGAATTGACAACAAAATACGTCTTCAGCAATAACAAACAGAAAGAGGTTGGTCTAATATGCCAAGAAAGTGTTAAAGACTACAACCTAAGCGGCTGATCACACCGAACGTGCATTTACGTTCCAAAAACGCGAGGTGCACCGCACTGCCTTTTTGTTGACAAGAAAAATAGGAGCGTGGTGCGCTATTTTTATGTCGTTAGGCAACGATTGAATCAGCTAGGTATTTTGCGAGAGTGTTGCTGTTAATATTAATATAACTTATTTTCAGGCTCATTGTTCACATGAACACGCTCATAATAACATGACTTGGAATAACAAAGACTAAGATTCTTCTTCCATTTTATCTCAGATTTATAATGATTGATATGAGCATATTAATACAAGCTAAAATGAGATTGTTGTGAATTTGACTCAGATTATATAATAATTGAATACATCCCCTTTAAAAAGTTATTTTATCAAAGATTTGTGGTTTTATCAAAATTTATGATGATTGATTTGTATATTCTAAAAGCAGTGCAAATTAGATTATTGTAAATTTGACTGAATAGTAAACTTTAAGAACTATTTTAATGTGTTAATATGAGATTTTTTTTATTCTCCATTGTAAAAATTATTACATTATTATTATTTTTTTTTTTAAAGATTATTTTATTGTTTTATGATGATTGATAATTAAATTTAATAGCAGTGCAAATTCATTTGACTTGTAAATTTGACTCAATAACCATTTAAAAAAATCTGTTTTGTGTTAATGTGACATTTTTCTGTCCGACATTACATGTTCAATGTATACTACCACTATAAATAAAAGTTATTTTTGAAGGATTTGACATGTGGCCCTTCACTTGGTTTGCAAAACTTGATGTGGCCCTCGGGTCTAAAAAGTTTGCCCACCACTGATCTAGCCTATAGCACCATCTGCTGTTACAAAATTTACATAAAGTGCCATCTGATGTTAAAAACTAGCCCAATTCCTGTTAAAAAACCTAGACTATAGTGCCATTTTTTGTTAAAAACTAGCCTAGAGCACCATCTGCTGTTCAAAACTAGCCTAGAGCGCCATCTACTGTTCAAAACTAGCCTAGAGCGCCATCTGCTGTTCAAAACTAGCCTAGAGTGTCATCTGCTGTTCAAAACTAGCTTAGAGCATCTTCTACTGTTCAAAACTAGCCTAGAGCGCCATCTGCTGTTCAAAACTAGCCTAGAGCGCCATCTGCTGTTCAAAACTAGCCTAGAGCACCATCTGCTGTTCTAAACTAGCCTAGAGCACCATCTGCTGTTCAAAACTATCCTAGAGTGCCATCTGCTGTTCAAAACTATCCTAGAGCGCCATCTGCTGTTCAAAACTAGCCTAGAGCACCATCTGCTGTTCAAAACTAGCCTAGAGCGCCATCTGCTGTTCAAAACTAGCCTAGAGCGCCATCTACTGTTCTAAACTAGCCTAGAGCGCCGTCTGCTGTTCAAAACTAGCCTAGAGCGCCGTCTACTGTTCTAAACTAGCCTAGAGCGCCGTCTGCTGTTCAAAACCAGCCTAGAGCGCCATCTGCTGTTCAAAACTAAGCCCAGAATCAGTGCAGAATTGATTTCTTCAACAATTTTATTTGTTTGTTTTTTTTTTGTTTTTTTTTTGCCACAGCTCAAAATACTAACGTCGATTCTCTGCACGTTTTGTGTGATTGTTAGTTGCATTAAATAAGTCACTTTAAAAATTTATGTCACAGCACATTTTAGATTATAAAAAAACTCAAAACATGATGGATTTCCGTGGTTGGTGTTCAACGACAGCTAAAATGTATAAATTGACGTTTCCAAGCACGAGAAGCTTTGCTGTATAGAGTCTAAAAAATGAGCCATTCATCAGTGCTGAACGTTTGTTTTCGTCTGTTAAAAATGAAACCAGTTGATTGCATCAAGTCAGTAAATAACGCATGAGAGGCATGGTGCAGTTTGGCCGGCCTCCAGTGCTGATATTGTTTGAATGCAGGCTGTTAATAAGAGCTCAGCATGCCGTCTTCCTCCTAGTCTTTATTCTTTATCTCTTCTATTACCTGCGACACCTGCTTCATAATCAGAGTCTCTAATGCAATAGTGAAGTGAAGCTCCTCCACCGTGGATCCAGCAATTTTCTGATTACAAGCCTGTACTAGATTCTCCCTCATCTTTCATTCTCATACTCTAAAATCTAATTTATTATTTTCCTTTTTTTTTTCAACACAACATGAAATCAAAATTGACCCTGTTTAGTGTGTGATTCATCAATGCATGTTATTTTGTTTTCTTCTGTAATCTAACTGTAATTTATTTCTAAGAAAAAAAATCTGTTGATGTAACCAAGGCTGCGGCAGCAAAAAAAATTGTTAATCAGTAATATCCAAATAATTTTAAGCCAATTACTGTTTTGTTTGGAAAGATTGATGTGAAATTTCAAGTCATGTAGTACAGCATTCTGAAAAGTAATTATTATGACCAAGATGTTTAGTTTGTTTTTGTAATTTGGAGTTTGTATTTAGCCTTTGCCTCTTTCTGTGTAAACTGAGTGACTTATTTCAAGTAGGGCTAACTCTTTATAATAACAGTCCACTGGTTAATGTAAGTTAATGTATTTACTAACATTTACTATGTATGAATAATCTTGTAAAGCATTAATTAATCATAGTTCAACATAGTTAACAAATGCATTATAAAAATCTAAAGTTGTGCTTGTTAACATTAGATCATGCACAGTGAGTTAGTATGAACTAGCATTATTTAACTTAAATAACATGAATAAATATGATAATAAATGTATTACTAATAGTTCGTTGTGGTATTAAATACATTGACTAACATTACCTAATGGACCATTATTTGAAAGTGTTGCCCAAGTAGACTACTTGATTAGAGGTAAAATGTATTCAGAAATAATGATTCATTTTTATTTGTAATATAATTGGTCACAATTGATTTTTTTTTTTCAAAGTATTAAGCTTTTTAACATTTTGGCCATCTTTCAGCACACAAATATGCATATTTAGTGGGTCTACTAATTAATTCACCATTTTAAACACCTTGCTTGTTCATTTTTAATGGTCCTGCAGTGTGACAAATAAATTTTATAAGAACGAATAGTCAATGTACTACAACTAATTAGTGTAAGCTCCGAAAAGGTTATTGAAATTATAGAATGATAGAAATATACTATCTAGATTTTAGGTATTAATATGCTATATTATTATTATTATTATTATTATTATTATTATTATTATTATTATTATTATTATTATTATTATTATTATTATTATTATTAATATTATTATTATTATTATTACTATTACATATTTGTTATAATATTTTAATTAATAATAAAGTTTCAAAATGAAAATAATTGTGTATAATAATAATAATAATAATAATAATAATAATAATAATAATAATAATAATAATAATTAATATTATTATTAGTATTATTATAGCTGTTGTTGTTGTTGTTGTACATATTTTGATGGTGATTGTTATTCATAATACTAGTTGTATTAATATTAATAATAATAATAATAATTATTATTATTATCATTAATACATATTTGTATTTATATTTATTATAATATTTTAAGTTTAAGTTTCAAAATGAAAATAATTGTATATAATAATAATAATAATAATAATAATAATAATAATAATAATAATAGCAATAATAATAATAATAATAATAATAATAATAATAATAATAATATTATTATTATTATTATTATTATTATTATTATTGTTATTATTATTATTATTATTATTATTATTATTATTATTATTGTTGTTGTTGTTGTTGTTGTTTTATAGTTTTATTAATTATAATAATAAAAAATTATAATAATTAATAATAATATTAAATTCCCAGAGATGGGTTGCGGCTGGAAGGGCATCCGCTGCGTAAAATCGTGCTGGATAAGTTGGCGGTTCATTCCGCTGTGGCGACCCCGCAAGGGACAAAGCCGACAAGAAAATGAATGAATGAATAATATTAAAAATAATAATTATAATTATTAATATTATTAATAATAATAATAATAATAATACATATTTATATTTGTATTTATTATAATATTTTAATTAATAATACAGTTTTAAAATGAAAATAATTGTATTTATCAATAATAATAATAATAACTATTATTATTATTATTGTTGTTTGTTATTATTATTATTATCATTATTATTACTATTATTAAGTATTTGTATTTATTATTATATTTTAATTAATAATAGTTTCAAAATAAAAATAACTGCATATAACAATAATAATAATAATAATAATAATAATAATAATTATTATTATTATTATTATTATTATTATTATTATTATTATTATTATTATTGTTAATATTATTATTGTACATATTATGATGGTGATTATTATTAATATTAATAGTTTAATTAATCTGAATTATTATTACTAATGTCATTAATACATATTGTATTTGTATTTATTATAATATTTTAAATAATACAGTTTCAAAATGAAAATAATTGTCTATAATCATAATAATAATAATAATAATAATAATAATAATAATAATAATAATAATAATGCGTATTCTTCTTCTTTATCTTATTATTATTATTATTATTGTGAGTATTAATATGAATATTTTTATTATTAATAATAATAATAATAATTATTATTATTATTGTTGTTATTATTATTATTATTATTATTATTATTATTATTATTATTATTATTATTATTATTATTATATACAGTAGCAATAATATAATAAAATAATAACAATTATTATTATTGGTGTTGTTTTTGGTTATTTAGATTTGTATTTATTATTATGTTTTAATATAATATTTTATTTGATACTTGGGTTAGGGTTTATATAATAATAATATACCTATTTTTATTGCATCATTTATATTTGTATGTATTTTACATTTTAATATAAGTTTCAAAGTTATAAAAAAAGAATCATAATAATATGTATTTTTATTATTAGTATTATTATTAAAGCTGACATTTGCGAACTTCAAATACGTTTAGATTAAGCAATATCAAACCACAGCAATTCCACTAAACCCTGTAATGTAATTTACCCATACAAATATACATTCTTGTTCAAAATAGAACTATGTTAATCTTATATCTGTCAACCATCCATATGCACTTCACAGTTAAATCAAAGGCAACATTAGTGAATAATGTTCTGATAATGATAGCATGTTTATGTGCATAACACATCATCTTACAATACTGCAGTGTTCTATGCAGTATTTCAGCATTTCTCAGTGAGAGCAATATACCTTATCAGCCGTGAAGTCAGGGGGTCAGTAACTTTAATGCTGACCACCGGCGTCTCATAAAGAGCTGTAACAGAGCACAGGCAGGTATCAGCTCCATTCTCCCCGGTATTTATAGAGCTTTCTCTGTAACCACTGATATTCCTGTGGAGGTATTATATAGCCAATAGCGGAGGAGAAATGCAGCTGCTTGTCTGAGCGCCTGGTGGGAGCTTTTAGTGGCTTTGCGGTGCCCCCTTTTTCAGAGAGCAGATCAGGAGTCGCTATTCTCTTATTGATGCTCTGATCTCTGTTCTGCTCTGTGTGGGTGATCCTAGAACTGCAGCCACATTCAGGGATTAAACTCATTATGTTTCTCTGTTTTACTTTCTCTTTTTTTATTCTTTAAATGGTTATATTTGTAACTATTATGTAGTTACTTATTATGTATTTTACCTGTTATGTATTTTACTTATTGTCATGGATCAGATACAGACCATAACAATATCAAATTCTTCTGCAAAAGAGGTATGATATGTTGATTTGTTTTTTCTTTTAATAGTTAAAACTCTATTTTCAAGAGCCCCTATTATGGGTTTTTGAAAATGACTTATTATACAGTGTGCAACACAGCTCTAAGTGAATGAAAACCAGTGGTGGAAAGAGTACTGAAAAATCATACTCAAGTAAAAGTACCATTACTTCCCCAAACATGTAGTGAAAGTAGAGTAAAAGTATCTGCTGTAAATATTACTCAAAGTATAAGTAAAAAGTAGCCCTTTAAAAAATACTCAAGAGTAGTGAGTATTATACTGTGAAAAGTTGATGCGTTTACGTGCAGTTTGTACAGGGATGTGTAAACGTAACATTCTGTAGTGCATTTAATGATCTTCCTATAACCGTTCCTTCCTTCCTTCATTTGTTTGTTTGTTCCTTCCTTCGTTCTTCCCTTCCTTCCTTCGTTCTTCCCTTTCTTCTTTCCTTCATTCTTCCCTTCCTTCCTTCCTTCCTTCCTTCCTTCCTTCCTTCCTTCCTTCCTTCCTTCCTTCCTTCCTTCCTTCCTTACTTACTAACTTATTTATGTACTTACTTCCCTTCCTTCCTTCCTTCCTTCCTTCCTTACTTTGTTCAGTCTATCCTTGAATCCTTCCCCCATTTATTTGGTCCTTCCTTCATTAGTTCGGTCCTTCCTTTCTTCGTTTGGTGCATTCCTTGCTCGGCCCTTTCTTCATTCAGCCCTTCTTTCCATCCTTCATTCATTCCATTTAGTGATTGTTTAAGACTGTTTGGTGATTTCAGTCATCATACAGTCGAAATCCTTCATTTTCTCATCAGTGACATCCTGTCTATGAACAGTCATTGCGTGTAAAGATTTTGGACATGCTCTTAGACATTTTTATGCGCTTAAAAAGGTTGAGGTTGTTCAGTATGATGCGATTTGATTGGACAGGAATCGCAGGACTGATTTTTCTACTTTAGCCAATCCCCATAGACAAGAAAGAAATAAAGTAGTGACTGCAGGTTGAAGGAAAGTAGTGGAGTAAAAGTACAGATACTGCACTAAAAATGTACTCAAGGGAAAGTAAAAGTACACATTTAGTAAATTAAAATTTCTGAGAAAAACTACTCAATTACAGTAATTCGAGTATTTGTAATTTGTTACTTTACACCACTGATGAAAACATCCATCTTATGTTTAAATCTGAAAATGCACCATGTTTAAAAATATAGATTTTTTTTTAAAAGATCTGGTTTGTCTAGATTGTTTGCCTATTTGTATTGACGTCGAAATGAAACAATATCAAATATGAAATGCCGGATCCGGTAAAACGTGAATGCGCCTTTCCCTTCAAACGCAGAGTGCAGAGTGCAGGTGTGTGTGCGACTGATCATGACTGAAGATGAGTGAACATTAATGAGTGAACGTTCTGGTGATTAATGCAACAGTCTACCCTGCAATAGGGGATTTGTCGGCCGTTTGTTAAAGAAAGGATCAGAAAAGACTATTGATGTATGGGACTTTGTCAGAGCTTGACAGGAACTTTATCAGTACACAGTTCATGGATCATTTTCATCCCTTATTTCACAAGTGTAAATAAGTGCAATTAAAATGCTTGCCTTCTTGTTTTCTCTAGCTTGCAAAATATGTATTTAATTGTGTTTTGCTACTTGTAATCGCTCCACGCAGCTTGTACTGTATCTGGTTAACTCTTTATATTCACATATCGCGTCTAAAGCCACGTAGAAAACACGATGCTTGCTGCTTTCTTTACTGATTTAAATGCTTGCGATCCTCTGGCCAGTCAGCTGTTCCTACACACGTGTGGCGGTGAAGTTTCAAAAGTTTAGCTTTTGCCACTGTGTGGATTAATACTGAATGTGTGTCGTTGTTTTCACTTGGTTAAGAATAGAACAATATGCTGGTGTTTAACTGCATTGCTTTAATGTACTCCTGCATTGGGCTCACACATATACTCCGCATGCACTCTGGCTACTTTAACAATGTTGATTAGCCGTGGTGGGCGTTTCTCTCTGTCTCACACTGAATGCAGTCAACTAATTGTAACAGTCTGGGTCATCGGACCAATCAGCGCAGATTAGCATGGCGCTAAGGAGGGGTTTGTAAACAACTGAACTGCTGAACAAATCATATCGGAGTCATTGGGATAATTAGGTAAAAATAAAAGCACATTATAAGACAATAAAAGTGTTTTTGACCTTGCATGCATATAAGCCTGTTGTTGGAGACCCCAAAACTAAAATATGACCTTTTTTAGTGCATAATAGGGGCTCTTTAATGATTGTTAGTTTAATAGTTTAAATGAATTTTACTAATCAAAAAACATTTTTCTAAATAAAATCAAAATAAAAACTGAATACAGAAAGAAATCAAAATATCATGCACCTTTTGCAGAGGATTTGATTTTATGGCCTGTAACATCCTCTGATCCATGACAATAAGTAAAATACATCAATTTATTGAAATCATGGTCATGAATTAAATTTAACAACAATTTATGGACAACTTCACAAAATTTCCTTTTAGGAACCATATAAAATGTCTTCTCTCAAATTTAGCTTAAAACTACAATTATTCTGCACTTTTATTTTGACATGTTGTCTTTAATATGCGATAAGTTTCCATGTGAACCTGATATGATAATAATTTTTTTCTCGTTTAAGTAAGTATAACGCCTGTGATGCAACTCTCAGATCATCATGTGTGTATCTCCAACTAAATACTTTGATCTGAAAAGTTCCTACTTTTATATCGTAAAACATCAAATTTGTTATCTCAATTTCAAGAAGAAAACCGTCTTTTATGAAGAATTCATTTGTGCCATGTGCTCTGAGCAAGTGGATTGCAAGTGGATTTTGTGGCTAAAATGTCAATTAGATTAATGTCAAATTCTGTTTCCAAGGTAGAGTAACCATGTTGACTAAGTTGACAATTAATACCAAATCTTATTTAATATTAACATATTATATTATCATATATTAATTAATTAATTTCTTTCATTTAAATAATAAAAAGAACTTAAGAAAAAAAAACTAAAGTGAAGCTGATATAATTTATAGATTTGTTACACACAGATTGATATATTTCAAGTGTGTACTTCTTTTTGCATTTTGATGATTAGGGCTTACAGCTAATGAAACCCTAAATTTCAGAATCTCAGAAAATTTTAATATTACTTATGGCCAATAAAAAAAGGATTTTTAACACAGAACATGAACATGTAAAGCACTCAATACTTGGTCTGGGCTTTGTTTTTCTTCAGCAATGTGAAGTGATCGGCCTGTGGCACTGCTGGGGTTTATGAAGCCCAGGTTGCTCTGATAGCGGCTTTCAGCTTTTCTGCATTGTTGGACCTGGTGTCTTATATCTTCCTCTTAACAATACCCCCTTAGATTCTCTATGAGTTTTAGGTCAGGCAAGTTTGCTGGCCAGTCGAGAACAAAGATACCATGGTTCTTAAACCAGGTATCATTTTGTACTTTTGGCAGTGTAGGCAGGTGCCAAGTCCTGCTGAATTATCAAATCAGAAAATCCATAAAGCTGGTTTTAAATAAGGAAGGAATTTTACACAGTATTTCCTATAATATTTTTTTCTTCTGGAGAAAATGTTGTTTGTTTTATTTTGGCTAGAATAAAAACAGTTTTTAATTTTGTAAAACTATTTTAAGGTCAAAATTATTAGCCCCCTTAAACAATATTTTTTTTTTGATTGTCTACAGAACAAACCATCATTATACAATGATTTGCCTAATTACCCTAACCTGCCTAGTTAACCTAATTAATCCTTTAAATGTCTTTTTAAGCTGAATGCTAGTATCTTGAACAAAATCTAGCTAAATATTATGTTCTGTCATCATGGCAAAGATAAAATAAATCAGTTAATACAAATCAGTTATTAAAACTATTATGTTTAGAAATGTGTTGAACAAAAAAAAATCTTTCCTTTAAACAGAAATTGGGAAAAAATATACAGGGGGCTAATAATTCAGGAGGGCTCTACTGTATATATTTAAATCCGTGTTCTATTCCTGTTCCTGTTTTTTTCTCAGTTCTCTCATAATTGCAGAGCTAAAGCTCCTGGAGTATGAGAGATTCCCTCGGCTGCTGAGGTGTTTTATAATGACTTCACACATGCCATGTAATTAGGCATTTGTGTTGATGAAACAGATCTGAACGTAGTGCGGTGGAAATGACAATATTGAAGCACACCTGCATCCTGAGGGAGCTTCACCCTCTGACTGAGAGATTGTTATTTTTTTACCATATTTTATGATGAAGTGCATAATGTGAGAGGGTATTTTTCAGATCAGAGTTATTTTAGTGTTATAGTATTGTGAGGTATAACACTTTTAGGGCTAGTTTTACTAAACAGCAAATTGATTATTGCAAGAGTGCAATCCTATAAAAAAGCACAGACGGGAGTGGAAAGTTTTGAAGGACTGGAATGAAGTCAATTGCATCGACTATGCAATAATTTTTAAACTATGAGAATAAATAAAAAGTATTGAATTAATGAAGTGAAAATGAAATCAAATATATGATATCTTATTAACCTTGTTTTAACTATAGCTGCCCAGGAACTAATCAAAATAACAAATGAAAATAATTTTAGAAAATATACAATACCTGACAAATGTCCTGTAGTCGATCCCAGTTGTAAGAGCAACAAATAATAACTTGACTTCTAGTTGATCATTTGGAAAAGTGGCAGAACGTAAATTTTTCCTATGAGTCATCTGTTGAACTGCATCCCAGTCATCATAAATACAGCAGAAGACCTATTGGAACCTGCATGGACCCAAGATTCTCACAGAAATCAGTCAAGTTTAGTGAAGGAAAAAATTATGGTTTGATGTTACATTCAGTATGGGGGTGTGCGAGAGATCTGCAGAGTGAATGGCAACATCAGCAGCCTGAGGTATCAAGACATTTGTGCTGTCCATTACATTACAAACCACAGGAGAGGGCAAATTCTTCAGCAGGATAGTGCTCCTTCCCATACTTCAGCCTCCACATCTAGGTTTCTAAAAGCAAAGAAGGTCAAGGTGCTCCAGGATTGGTCAGCCTAGTCACCAGTACAAACATTATTGAGCATGTCTGGGGTAAGATGGAGGCGTTGAAGATGAATCCAAAGAATTTTGATGAACTCTGGGAGTCCTGCAAGATCGCTTCCTTTGCCATTCCAGATGACTTTATTAGTAAGTTATTTGACTCACTGCAGAGATGTATGGATGCAGTCCTTCAAGCTCATAGGAGTCATACACAATATTAATTCTTTTTCCACTGCACCATGACTTTATATTCTATACTGTACATTATTTCTATTAAGTGACAAGAGTTTTGTCTAAGCAAAGTCAGACCTTACTGTCCTAATGAAATAATTAAAAATCAAGGCATAATCATATTTTATTTTGGTAAAATAAGTGTAATTTAGAGACCTTTGTGTAAGCCGTTTGTGTAAGCCACTTCTAGTTGATCATTTGGTATCAAGTTATTGGTAGTCAAGTTATTGTTTGTTGTTCCTAAAAGCTTACATAAGTAGTAATAAAAAATCACTACAATTGTTAAATAAATGTAAAAATATGACAATAAAAAAGACGGAGTCAAATAAAATTGTAACATACGGTTCTGACAACGCAGTTGAGGATCTAATTGTAGTGTCTTTAATTAAACAGAGGATAGTCAGGCAGGCAAAGGTCAATCACAGGAGCAAACAGACTCATAAAGGGCAATCCAAAAGAGTAGTCAAAAGCAGGCAAGAGATCGATTCAGGCGGCTAACCTCAAAAATCAATCAACAAGGCAAGGGTCTGGAAACACGGTGTGGAAAACAAGGCAATGTAAACGCTAAGTAATGTTTACAGATTAACAAGACTCAGCACTGTGTGTGTGCATGTGTATATATAGTGCATGTAATGAGTTCTTGAGCAGCTTCAGCAGTGTGTGTTTGCAATCAGTCCGGATCAGGAACCGGTGTGTGTGCGGTGCATGCTGGGAGTTGTAGTTCATTTGGTAGCAGATTTGTAGTTATCCAGTGATCCGCAGTAGCTAGAATGATAGTGACTAACAAAAATATTGATAGTACATTAATAAAAAAGTGTATTAATTTCTCAATACAATAAAACATCATTATTTTTTACTATAAATGATAATTTAAACAAATTGCAGTTATGATTTTCTTTGAAACAGTTTTTACTCAAAAAATGCTTGTTAATTTTACAAATAACTACAAGGTAATTGCAAGTTACACATTGAATTATACATATCTTTAAAGTAGAAGGACTGAAATAGTGTTTTTCTGTAAAACTTACTTCAATTATCTTTGCTTTATTTACATCTTAGGTTAAATTGAAAGTTACAGAAAAATCTTACACACACTGAAGATTGAAAAAAACACACCACAACAACAAGTGAGAGTTAAAAAGCACATCTTTACTGAATACTGCAAACACATCTGTCACAACATGGCCTTCAGTGCCATAACAATGAAGCAGGAATGTGAAGGAAAAAACAGATAGAAATCAGACAATGGTATCAATACAGTAGTCAAGAGTATAAATATATAACAAGAATGATGATATTAAAGCTTAAAGTGTAACCTCTTGGAAAAATGTAATGAGAATTGTTGGATTTCATATTGAAGGCTTGTCGCTTTACCGTTTTATTTCCATTTAGGAAATATTAAGGGTGACATGGTGGCGCAGTGGGTAGCGCTGTCGCCTCACAGCAAGAAGGTCGCTGGTTTGAGCCCTGGCTGGGTCAGTTGGCATTTCTGTGTGAAGTTTGCATGTTCTCCCCGTGTTCGCGTGGGTTTCCTCCAGTTTCCCCCATAGTCCAAAGACATGTGCTGTAGGTGAATTGGGTAAGCTAAATTGCCCATAGTGTATGTGTATATGTCCTGGTCCTCCAGATTGGGGGTTGAGCGTTGGGCTAACAACTCACCTCATAAAAACTAGATGTTACGAAACATCAATATGGTGTGGCTACAT
This sequence comes from Danio kyathit, assembly GCA_903798195.1. Taxonomy (NCBI): domain Eukaryota; kingdom Metazoa; phylum Chordata; class Actinopteri; order Cypriniformes; family Danionidae; genus Danio; species Danio kyathit. The sequence goes on along the minus strand of LR812538.1, from coordinate 45,541,616 downwards.
ATGAACTTCGATATAAATGGTCCTGGGAGTAAGTAAGTAAGGAAGGAAATATTAAAGAAATCTCACGATTTTCTCTTTAATGCGTCTCAAAGCAGACTTTCATATGCGGAATAAGACATATAGTTAGGGGCTGTCAGATATTATGTAGGAAACTGTTGAAGTGGTAACATGTTCAATAATGCTTAACAGAAATTGTCACACTAGGCTAGGATCAATATGATTGAATTAAGCTCTATCTGAAGCATTGAAATGGACAAGACATGTGTGTGTGTCAGCAGAAGAGTTTTATCGCCGGCTGCTCAGGCCGTTCCTGACCGGTGTAAAACAATATCACAGACTGGAGTTTATTGCAGGCATTGTGTTCATGCTGTCCCTGTGGAGAATCACAGTTTCCTTCCTTGAAACCACAAAGAAAAGTTTATTGCTGCAAGTTTATTGAAAGTCCAGCTTTATTGAATTTTCCTTGAACCTTATGTGGCATGGAGATGCTTAGTAGTATATGGTATAGAGAAACTGAACTGACTCTGTTTCAATTCACTATAATCTTCCATGTAAAGCTGCTTTGACACAATCTACATTGTATAAGCGCTATACAAATAAAGATGAATTGAATTGAATTGAATATAGAGATGGATAATATATCAGTTTTTTTTTATTGTTTTAAATATGAAATCTCAGGTATCATATATATAATATGTCATGCTTGTTTTCAATTGTTGCAGAATAGGCGCTCATTCTGAAAACCTAGCCCTATATACTTTTCTGGAGATCGCGAATTATGTAGCAAGAAGTACATATGGCTGCATTTCATCTTTAAAACGAACACTATGAGGCGGTATGGCGCCGTTTCTTTTCGCGCTTACCAGCTGACCACTTACCTCCATATGGACAGCTTTTCTGCTGTTACCAGTTTGTCCGGTGGCTCGCCATGTATGTTGGCGGACTTGAGATGCAGAGTGGAGTTGACTGTGATGACAGGGTTCGAGTCCGGCAAAGAACAGTTCCAGAAAGCGGGTAAGAAAAAAAGAAGCCAAAAAATAAAATAAACAAGTAAATAACAGTGTGAGAATGTGGTAAAATCTGAAAACGTGGTAAAAATCAGACTGCTGCGAGGGCTTTTGTTTTTCTAACTTGCTTTTGAAAACTGTTGGTTGGCTTTAGGGAAGGAGGAGGGTGGGTCAGTCGATCGGTCAGTAAGTCGGTAATTCAGTAAGTCATTCACTCAGTCATTTGACAGTGGCCTCTGGTGGATTTACATGAGAACAGCAGGCGGGAATGGCACTCGCAAGAGAAATTTGAGATCTCAAAAAGCATTCACAGCGGCCTCTGGTGCATTCGCAAAAACAAAAACTGCGTAAATACCTCCTGGGATGTATTTGGCGCTCTCCAGAAATGTATAAATAGCGGTACGTTTTCAGAATGAGCCCGAGTTTAATTATTGTAAGTGTTTTCTTGGTTCAGTTGGTCTAAAACTAAAAGGAAATGATATATTTGGTCTTGGATTTTATAGGAATAGTTCATCCAGAATTGTATACAACATATAACCTTTAGACGTATAGACAAATGCAGCTAATATTACAACGCAAGTTATAGTTTGGCAAAAAAAAAAACTACAAAAAATATAAATTGATATTTTAAAGAGAGAAATGGAGTGAACAACATAAAAATAGATCTGTGGAACTTGTAAACAAATTCATAATTAGTTGAAGTAGTTGTATGTTTTTTATAGTGTGCATATACAGTATATAACATATATCATGACCTATCTGAATACTGGATTCTGATTGGCTGGAATGTTTGTGTTGAATACACAGGCAGCTACAGTCAGTTCATTATCATTCTTCATATGAATGTATGGCTTTTTTGGCACACACACTAGCACACATTAAATTGAATGTGTTGCACAAAAGCTTCTGTTTTTTCACCGCTGTTCTACAACTTTTTATTTTTTTATTTTTTAAGTAGCTTGTTACTTAATCACTGTTATATTTCTCCGTTTGAAGTAACTAAAATCACAACGTCATTGTTTGTTGAAGAGAGCTACTCAAGCGAACACACAAAAATCTCTCTTGTGTTCTCTATTGAAATCATTTATTTAAATAAATACTATATTTCATTTTAATAAATGTAATTTCACCACACTCTAAGTCTTATCTAATTAGACAGAATGCTAGGTCTAACTACCTGTAATATTTGCCTGTTCTGTAAAATATTGCACTGAACAAAATTATTAACACATTTATCAATGCTGACAGATGACCATGGTCTAAGCAGTATAATCTAGCTCTGCATATAATGATTTAAATGCACTCCACTAGGTTTTACCTCAGCACATTATGCTGTATAATTATTTATTGCACAGCTAGCCATGGATTATCCTTTACTTATTAAATGACTCTCTGGAATGCTTGATTCTGATTGGTCGATAACGACATTCCAGATAATGTTGTTCCCAGATAACTACCGCTAAAATTAATAACACAGGCTCACCAAGGTACTACAAAGCATCTTGACTGAAAGTATATTTATATACATATATGTTTATCTGTTGTGGTACATTCACACCAGATGCGGATAAAGCATCAAGCGTAAAGGATTTAAATGTTAAGGCAATGCACCTCTAAAGGATCTAATAGACCCAGACATGGCGCCGTAGAGCACAACTACATAAAGCACATAAAGCACAGCTACTCTCTCAATAAAATCCATGTTAGCCATTAGCAATGAACTGGAGTCACCAGACAGACCGACACTCCTGGCGCCATCTAGTGACTGAATAATACTTAGTAGTTGCAGTTGTTTTTCTTTCTGCAAGCTTTACGTTTAATGAAAGAGTTAGTAAATGATTACACCTCGGATCAAGTCGTGTTTAATTGTTTATTTTTGTGGCAAGTAGCCATGTAACAAGCTGAATAATGTACATCTAGGTGGTTGTTTATACAGAATAAAGCCTTTCAGTCTATGACAACCTTTTCGCTTATGTACGTTATTCCTTAATTTCAATAGTATCCCTTAATATTTGAATAGAAACATGCAGTCTCAGACTCATGCGCTGCATCCCGATTCGCATATTCATACTATGCCCTAAAAGCATGTACTTTTTTGTGAAGGAACAGAAGAGAATGCAAGCTTCGAGACATACTACTATCTTGTTGACAGGGGGTATGTTGCATAGTTATGTTGCCTGTCAATCATCTCTACACATTTCTTTCATATTTAATTACCTACCTTTTTGCAGAAGCATCAGCAGGTTAATCTGCCATTTGAAGGTCTTTCATTAAGAGAAATCTCCTAAGATCTTTGGACAATTATGCATTCAGAAGTTAAGGTTCAAACATATCTTGTTATACGTTCACATTGTTGTTGCTGTTTAAATATAAAACGGGAAACATGATTTAAATATTTTCCAGTTGACTAGATATAATTTAATAGTCATTCAAACAATTTTACTGAAGCCTATCTACTTATCGCGCGTCCGCCATGTTTGTAGTTTATTTACACTTTTTACCCAAGTTTGTAGTTCTAATCGAATCGATTCACGCCCATTGAGCAATGTACTGTGGGCAATATTAGCAGTTAGAGTATTGTCAGTTCTACACTTCAAATTTTAACCAGAAATAGTAAACCATCCGGGAACCTTTGGCATACTCTTTTCAACATACTACGATTTGTGACATACTAATTATATTTTCAGATACTATTTAGGATGTAAATAGTATTATTTAGCAGCAATGCACCTTATAGAGCTAATGACATCACTGTGATCGGCGGGGTTAGCAAGATTATTACAGTATAGTTAACGAAAATGATTGAAAAACAATAACTAGAATTGAAAAACATTTTCGTTAACTGAAATAAAAATAAAAATGAGAGTTTTTTTTTTAAACTATAACTAACTGAAACTAACTAATATTATAGTGTCCTTCGTTTTCGTCTTTGTAAATTTATTTAATACATAAGCCTACTGTATGCCTTTTAGAAGTACATCTATTTACTTTGCGCTGCAAGGTGTTGAACCCATATGTCAGTCAGTCTTCGCTATTGCTCCCAAGACAAAAACCACAGCTGGACATGACAGCAGCATGGTGACAACATTAAATACGACCCAAGCAGACACTTAAAAGTATTAATTTAACACATTTGTCGAATTTGAACGAATCGTTCTTCTTAACCGGATCATCTAAGTGAATCAGTTGAACTAATTCATCAAATCGAACTGAATCATTTGAAATGATTTGCGTCTCCAGTAATGTTAAGCACTTATCCACAAACAACCTACTTTTTAACATACCTGATACCCCCCTCTGCCTCTAAATAAATCAATATATACTGATTTATTCAGTTATTAGAACAGTACACAGAGATCAGATTTGAGAATAGATTTGAATTTATTTCATAACAGAAAGTCGTAATGGAATTTCGGTAAATCATGCTTCAGTTGGGTTGCATAACTTAATTGTAAGAAACTTTTCAGATCATGGTGATGTTTTAACTGACTGAAATTAAAATTGCTGAGTACATATTTTTGAAATGTTGAGTCCTAACATGGAAGGATTGTCACAAAGACCAGGTTCCCATTAAAGATCCAAACTTCCCATCACTACTATGTATCTAACCTCAGAAGCAGCATTGCACAAATATTTTACTTAAGGTTATCTTGCTATTTTGTGGGCGGTTGTATTTGAATTTTAGGATGGGTATGGTAGAGGTAGATGTTAGTGTCTTGTGTCAAAAAAATGTACCCTATCTTTGGTTGAGTTTTTATTATATAATATTTATTCTGATGATTTTGAATCTTGCACCTAACAAATATTCTTATTTACAAAAAACTAAAACTAATACTGAAACTGAAACTAATAAAAACTAAACTAAAACTAAGCAATTTCAAAATATAGAAACAAATAAAAACTAGTAGAACTTCCTCCAAAAACTCAATAACTGAATTTGAAAACAAAAAGTCAGAACAAAATAAAACTAAAACTAATGAAAAATCCAAAAGTATTATAACCTTGGGGGTTAGGTGTACGCATTAAAAGCATTGCATGCAGTTTCAGCTTGCATCTGTACCCAGTCTGCAGCTAGACCCTTCTCTATTATATTATCCTTCAGTGGTATTCAGAATTTTATGTTTTTTATGTGTGTTTTTCTATCAGATTTTTCATTTATGCTTAAAATAAACATCAAATATGTTTATTTATCAATGATTAATTGACTTAGTTAAATGTTGAAAAATAAAATATTAGTTTTTCAAATGAATTATGTTCTCTATTCATCAAAGATCCACTGCATTTGGTCATCAATCCGCCATTCATTTATTGCAATAAATAAATAAATAAATAAAACGCTTTCAGGATGAAGCAAGATTAGGGGTTTAGGGATAATGACAGTATTTGTCTGTGTGAGATTTTTATTATTAACATACAGTAAAGTTGCAGTCAGAATCTATTTATTGCACAACATTCACAAGCTTTCGTGGAGACTGTCACGGCTCAGGCACAAGTTCTTCAAAAGCTTTATCCCCAGCGTAGCAACCGCCTTTGTCTTGCCACTTGTTTATGCAACCAAGTGACCTCGGATGCTCGTTCGTAATGTGTTTTCTCTAGAAGCGTCTTTGTTTGCAGCAACATCACGGAGAAGAAATTGATAATTGGAGCTCGAAACATGTGCCAGTGCTGTTTTGCCGCCTCACAACATGTTCCTTTATGTTTTCCAGACCCTCCCCAGACACACAGTTGCGTCTGTAAGCGCAGACAACGTTTTCAATCATAACCTCGAGCTCTCAGATACATAATGATCGCCTTTGTTCCTCACATAGGAATCGGGGTGTCGAAAAATTGACTCGTTCATTATTTTCTCCTAAAGCGAATAAGTGCCTCTTTGATCGGTTAACTACGGAGACAAGCGCTCTCTCGCTCTCTTTCTCTCTCTCTCACGGACACTTCTCATTTCATCAGGCTGACAAGAACACAATTGATCAGCAAATTTTGCCCCGTCTTTCCTTTCGCCTAAAACACAGTCATTTGACAAAACACAGAGTGTCCAAGTAATAATTCTTATCTCATATTTATTAATGAAAATAACCCGGGGGTTAATTCGATTCAGTAATATGGAGATGGATGCGTCTTGTTGAAAGGGCGTTGATGTGAACTACAGTAATGACAGCTCGATCTTCACACACACAGAGATAATTATGTGGATTACAGAGGAGGCATCTGGGAGGGAGTGCTGTCATTTCCCTGCTAGCCAGCCACTTCGCGCCTTTTTTCTTTTTCTTCCTTTTTTTTTTGTGCGAATGGCACCTGCAACAAGCTGTGAGACGCGCCATCGGTGCCATTGTTTTCCAGCGTCAGAGCAACAGTGCGGCACCTTCAGTTAATTAGGTTTCTCTGCCAGCCGAAATGGATGTGGAGCCTTCGACCATTCATTTACAAGCATCTCAGACATTAGTAAGGCTGCATGCATCATTACACAGTAAGGGAGCGTCGGTCTGAAAGTAATTAAGGAGAGTTGTATGATAATGAAAGGCCTGTGATGTGAGCTAATATCCGAATTCTTCGCTGATCGTTTTGTGATAATCCCCAGCTTTCCTCTGTCTCACTGAACTGAATGCATAGAAATTTAGCATTGTATTTCTGGTGTAACTTGCTATTTGTAATATTCACTAACGTCATTGCAGGCCAACTTGACCAGATGGCATATGTATTTAAATGAAGTCACTTGTCATTCTTGTCAGCTCAGATAGGCCCACTTTTTATGTAAATGAAGATTATTATGGAATGCACTTTAATCAACTCTATATGTAACAGAGGCCAGCTTGTTGTTAGAGCAACCGACTCCCAGGCGAATAGTCGCCGGTTCGATTCTAACTAGCAAGGACCAGCGCACTTACATTGGTGTCGTGACCCAGATGGGAGTGAGGTTTAGGGGGTGAGTGTAAAAAAGGCCAGCTAGTGCTCTAGCGACAGACGCTAGAGGTCATGGTCTTTAGTCTCCTTGTTAGAGCAATCGACTCCCATGCGGAGAGTTGCTGGTTCGATGCCAGCTTGGAGCGGGTTGGGTGGTTTAGGACCAGCAGGCTTACATTGGTGCCGTGACCCAGATGGGAGTGAGGTTTACGGGGTGAGTGTAACAAAGGCCAGCTAGTGAAGTGCTGTGCAGGTAAACCTCACACCTCTGACCACTAAAAAGGTGCTCTAGTGACAGATGCTAGAGGCCATGGTCTTTAGCTTCCTTGCTAAAGCAACCGACTCCCATGCAGAGAGTCGCTGGTTCGATCCCAGCTCGGAGTGGTTTGGGTGGTGTAGTACCGGCAGGGGTTAGATTGGTGCCGTGACCTGGATGGGAGTGAGGTTTAGGGGGGTGAGTGTAACAGAGGCCAGCAAGTGAAGTGCTGTGCAGGTAAACCTCACTCCTCTGACCTCTAAAAAGATGCTCTAGCAACAGATGCTAGAGGCCATGGTCTTGTTAGAGCAACCTTGTTCGATCCCAGCTTGGAGTGGGTTGGGTGGTGTAGTACCAGCGTGGATTACATACACTGTTAATGATTTTTGTAAATTACACAGTAATCAACTGTAATATGAACTGTATTTTACTGTAGAATAGTTATGTAGCATATTACTGTATTTTAAAGTTGCATTGTGAAAATTACTGTATATACAAATATCAAAAATGCAAATTTTTATTACTGCGCTGATGATACAGTCATATACACAGCTGCATCTACACCCAATCTGGCCCTTTCTCAACTACAGATTGCTTTTAATGTACTTCAGCATAATTTAAGCTATTTTTTTTATTTTTTGAGTTAAAACTTGTTTTAAATGCCAATAAAACAAAACTTATGTTATTTTCAAATTCAAAGCAAAAGCTACTTTCTATTACTACTACTCATGGTGCAGAGATTGAATTGGTGTCCCAGTACAAATATCTTGGAATTTTAATTGATAATACACTTTCTTTTAGTTCTCACATTCAGCAATTGGTGAAAAAAATTAATAGTGATTTTAGGCTTCTATTTTAGAATATATGCATGCTTCGTCTCAGAATCTGCATGCATTGGATACTGTTTTTCATGGCACTTTTTGCATGGAATAATCTACAAACAAAGTTGCAGTTCAAAGAATTGATTTCCCTAAATGATTTTAAAAGGAGTATGAATAATTTATGAATTGAAACACAGGCGTGTAGATGTTTTGGATAGTTTGTTTGTCAATGTGTGATTCATGTTAACTGTCAATTGTTTTTTTGTTAGACCCATGTGACATGTGTACTGCCTAATCTTGAACAGTACACACATGTAAAAGAGATTTTTAATCTCAATGTGTCTTTCTTGGTAAAATAAAGGTTATAATAATAATAATAATAATAATAAGGCGTAAGGCACTGCAGCGGGTGGTGAAAACTGCCCAACGCATCACAGGGACCACACTGCCAGCCATAGAGGACATCCAGAGGAAACGCTTTCTGCGCCAAGCACGCAGTGTTCTTAAGGACTCCTCTCACCCTGCTCACAGACAGTTTTCTCTCCTGCCTTCCGGCAGGCGCGTCAGGCTCCCACGGACAAAAACCAGTAGACTAAGGAACAGCTTTTTCCCCAGAGCTGTCTCCCTTTTGAACTCTGCCCCCCACTGACTCTTTTGCCCCCCTAATACACCCCCCACTCTCCTCATAACTCTCACTACTCATAATCACTGCACTATTTAACATTTGCACATTTAAAAATTGCACATATTTATTGCACTGATTCATTTATTTGAACTGTACATACCCACTGCACATGTACATTTGTAATTATGTACACACCCACTGTAAATATATATTTGTAATTGTTTATCTATCTGCACACTTCTGATTATTAATAGCAACCTGTACGTATATTCATCTATTGTAAATCTCTGTTCATAGCTAATACGTCCTGTATGTAATGTTCATAGTACATCCATTTGTAAATATCACCATAGTTTTCTATAACTGCACTTTATAATTTATACCTGTATCCTGCACTTGCTGCTATTGCACTCCTGGTTAGACCTAAACTGCATTTCGTTTCCTTGTACTTGTACATGTGTAATGACAATAAAGTTGAATCTAATCTAATCTAATCTAATCTAATAATAATGTATTTTACAGTAAAAATGTACGTTAAATCTTGTAAATACATTTACAGCAAGATAAATTGTGCTGTAAATGTAAATAGAGTATTTTTGCTGTAACTGGTTTACAGTAAGTTACTGGTGAACTGCTGTCAGTAAGTTACTGTAGATTCTACAGGAAATTGTTAACAGTGTAAGCATTATTTGCCTGGTGCAATTAACATGTTTTTTCTGCTCACAGAAAGCAGATGGTATTCAGTTGTAAAACTTATTCTGGTGAAAGTTGAACAGATCTTTCAATCCCAGTTTATTTCCAAATCCTGTTCTGTGGACATGTTTATACGCGTTACGACGAAGACATGGGCAGGGAAAATTTATCAACAAATTTTATATCACGTTGCAGTGGGCCTCAAAATCACTGGGATTTTTATCCTATTGTAAAAGGAAATTTTTAAAAAGAGATCATGTTGTTTTTATATCACTCCAAAATGACACTATAAATACACACATTTCTGTTCAAACACCTTTAAAAAGTTGATTTTGCATCATAGGTGCACTTTAAAACAGATGTTGATCATTTATTCCTTTGTGGGCATAACTTGAAGTTAAAATATATCGCAATATATTACAGAATATCTCAATATATTTAAAATTGCAATAATATTGTATTGTGACACAAGTATCGTGATAATATTGTATTGTGGGAGCTGAGTGATTCCCACTCATATATACATTTTCACCAGCGTAGAAGAAAATTGATTTCTTTATTGTTTCATATGGAAATACATGACTGCACGGTGGCTCAGTGGGTAGCACTGTCGCCTCACAGCAAGAAGGTCGCTGGTTCAGGTTTCTGCTGGGTCAGTTGGCATTTCTGTGTGGAGTTTGCATGTTCTCTCTGTGTTGGCGTGGGGTTCCTCCAGGTGCTCCGGTGTCCCCCACAATCCAAAGACATGCGCTACTCTAAGTGTATTGGATGAACTGTGTATGAGTGTGTGTGAATGTGAGAGTGTATAGGTGTTTCCCAGTACTAGGTTGCAGCTGGAAGGGCATCTACTGTGTAAAACATCTCTGGAATAGTTGGCGGTTCATTCCGCTTTGGTGACCCCTGATAAATAAGGGAGTAAGCCGAAGGAAAATGAATGAATGAATGAATGAATCAATGGAAATACATAACATCATGTACCACGTGGGCATTATTAAAGTAGTTAGTGGGCTAACCTTTCAGAAAAATGTCACTTTATTGCGTAGTTAGGACTGGAAGTTTGTTTATTGTTCACTTTTAGAAGTTATTTCTAAAATCTCCAGCGATTTGAACGGTACAGAAATATATGGCAGCTCTCGTGTGATGCGTCTCCTCATTTGAAGCTGCCACAGTGGATTTCAAACTTATTTCTGAATAACCCTTCTCCAGACAGCAACTTTGGAGGTCCTTTAGAGGAGAGTGTGTTAATTTCCTCAGGTGCTTGGAAGCAGTGTGTATGCACTTGTGTCTGCTGGTGCTGTTTGCAGCAAGTGCATTGTGGGAAAGCGAGAGGCGAAGAGAGCACTGATGGTGGGATAACACTTCTCATCTGTGATTAATGCTCTCTCCCTCACCTCCTGCCCCGAGTACTCGTGAGGTCTGTTGTGTTGCCATCCAGCAAGAGGAGGAGACGCTCCTGTGTCATGCACAAAATAGGACTCACCATCCTTGTGGAAGCTTATTTCTGCTACACTATTTGAAAAACAGTGTAGAAAAGGCTCAGTTCCACACAATTCCTTCATGTTGTCCCAACACAATTCGATTAAGTTAACTCAATTTAAGTGCATTGAACATAAAATAATTAAGTAGTCCGTCCAAAAAAAACTAAAGAATTGTGTTGTTTCAACTCATTTTAAATACTTTATATAGTTTTGTCACAAAGCGGATGCTGACAACGAAGTTTGGGATCCACGTACGGGTTTTATTATCAAAGAATAGTCGTGCAGGCAACAGTCAAACACAGGAGCAAACAGTATCATACAGGGCAGTCCATAAGAGTAGTCTGGTCACAGGCGAATAGATTGATCCGGGGGGCTAACAGCATAAACAATAAACAGAACGAGGGTCAAGAAACACAGCATGGGGAAAAAAAAAGGTAAATGCTTCATAATGTTGACAGGTTAACAAGACTCAGCAATGTGTGTGGAAATGAGAGGTGTCTTTATAGTCCAGGTAGTGAATCAATGATGAGCTTCAGCTCTGTGTCTGTGTGTGTCATCAGGAAAAAGCGGAAAAGGTGTGTGAGGTGCATGGCAGGGTTTGTAGTCCATTTGGTGGCAGATTTGTGGTTGTCCAGCGATCCGCAGTAGCTAGATCACTAGTGACTGTAACAAGTTTGAACAAGCACCAAAAGTCATATTTTGAGTGAATCTAAATGGAAAATGCAACTTTTATCCCACTTTTCTGACTTTTTCTAGTGATTATGAGTGTCTTTCTTAAAATAATAAAAAAATTAGATTATGGCGACGTGGTGGCGCAGTAGGTAGTGCTGTCGCCATACAGCAAGAAGGTTGCTGGTTCAAGCCTCGGCTGGGTCAGTTGGTGTTTCTGTGTGGAGTTTGCATGTTCTCCCTGCGTTTGTGTGGGTTTGCTCTGGGTGCTCCGGTTTCCCCCACAGTCCAAAGACATGCACTATAGATGAATTGGGTAGGCTAAATTGTCCGTAGTGTATGAGTGTGAATGTGTGTGCATGGATGTTTCCCAGAGATGGGTTGCAGCTTGAAGGGCTTCCACTGCGTAAAACGTGCTGAATAAGTTGGAGGTTCATTTCGCTGTGGCGACCCCGGATTAATAAAGGGACTAAGCCGAAAAGAAAATGAATGAATGAATGAATGAATGAATGAAAATGAATTGTATTTGGTGTAAAAGCTTTAGTTCTAAACAGAAATTGAATTTAGAAAAACTCCTAATTGTGTAACTGCATGATAAACACTGGTAACAGCGAATAAAAAGTCACAACTGCAACTTTTTGAAACTTTTTTTTGACAATTGTGACAGTTTATTTTACAATACAGAGAAAAACCTAAAACTGCAAGATGTTAACTCAGGTCTTAGTTAAACTGTGAGACATGCTGCAAACTACTGCTAGGAAAAAACTGAATTCTCTTTTTGCAAAAAACAAAATTAAGGTAATTGTTGATTTTTTTCCTCACAATTCTTGCTTTTTTTTTTACAAATCGCAATAGAACAGTGAGAATTGTGAAAAATGAAGTTAACATTTGGTAAAAAGTGAAAATTGTGACAAAATGTTGCAGCTTTTTATCTCAGATTTTAGACTTTTTTTTTTTCTTGTTTTTAGGTTTCTGTCTTACAATAATAAAAGAAATGTCAGAAGTAAAAATGTATAAGCTGGCTACTGCAAATAAAAAGTAAGATAAACTCTTAAAAAAAATTTAATTGTAGAATTTCACAATATAAACCCATAACAGCAAAGAAGCAGAATAGCTAGAACTGTGATAAGCTTGTTGCAAAAACACAAAACAATTGTGTCTTCTGAGAGAAAAGTGAGAACTGTGAGACCTGTATGAACTCAGAACTGTAAGATATAAACTTATAACAATTAAGCTAATTGCAACTTTTTTTGCAACTGTGAGTCCTGAGAAGAAAAAAAAGACAAAAGCCAAGATGTTGACTCACAGGTATAAGTAATATTTTGAAATATTCTACAAACTACTGCAAGAAAAAGTCTGAATTGTTTTTCTGTTTTTGTTGTATTAAAGGACGAAATTGTATTACAAATAATATATAAATATATTTATAGATTTTAATTTTTTTTTTCTTGTGTTGTAAAGAAAAAATCAAATTGTTTATGGAAAGCAGCTTCAATGCACCTTGATGCATGAGATATCGAATTGAACAAAATTGATGGCATGATAATCTTAACCGCACCATTAGACCAGTGTGTTACGCTTCAAAGTAATTGAGAGGATCCAAAGTTGCAAATGTATAGTTTAATTGACCTAGTCAAAATAAACCAAGACAAAAGATCAAAAATAACAGAACAAGGATAACTGGTAGAGAGGGCAGGAAAACAGAAGGACGCAACATGGTCCAAGCGGCCACTCCTCACAGTCCTGAGCACAGACAGAGAGTATGAGCAAACACATAAACGAACAACGAACTGACAAGGAAAACATAGAAACGTAGACCATATATAGACTAGATAATAAGACTCAGCTGGATGGTAATCAGAACAGCTGAGTCGCGTCATGACATGTGACATAACAAATACACATGTGCGACCAAAACAAAACAAACTCACGTGACAAAACAAACACTCCGGATGACGCACAACCTGCAAACGTGACACAGTGTAGGTTTACACCCCTAATGTTAATATGCGCCTGTCAATCAATTCGATGGGCAGGGAAACCGCACTTCTACATCACTGGGATTTTGATCCTATTTTAACGTCAGGGGGAAAAAAAAAAGAAGCTTGTTGTGTTTATATTACTCCAATATGACTGTGGACACACAATACCTCCACACAGTTCTGTCCAAACAGCTTACAAAAGTTTATTTTGCATCATAGGTGCCCTTTAAAACAGATGTTGACAAATTTAAGTGGCGGTGGGCCTCAAAATCATATTAATTTATTCATATTAATTTAAATTATATTGATTTAGATATTAATCTAAATATTGCATAAATATCTTTTTTAACCCACTTTTTTCAGTTGTGAGTTAAATTCACAGTTCTAAGAAAAAGGCACAATCACAAGATTTTAACTCAGTTATAAGTTAAATAATTTTGAAAAATCTGAATTAATCATACAGTGCTCAGCATAATTGACAACACCCCATTTTGAAAATTAAAATTCTGATCAATTTCTCAGTGAATATAGGTATTTTGGTGCATTTAAACTAAACAGATTTACTAAACAGATCTATTTATTCAAATAATATTTTAGTCTCCAAACATATTTGGAAATTGAAAGATAATACAATTAAATTCAAGCAAAATATTGCAAAAAATCATAACCTACACAATTTCAACAAAAATTTTCAATTTATTTGCTTCTCTTGATTTTTTCTCTTTTTTTTTTAAATTTGTATTTAATATTTTTTTCTATAACATACATTTGGGTGTACTAGTTTTTGGCCTATTATCGAAATTTATTTTGTTAGATACTTCAGATTTGGCTTCAGTACTGACTAATCTAATGTATATGCACACATATAATATTGTATAGCTTCCTATTAAAAATATGAATTTAAAAGATAGATTTGTGAGGGGTGTACTCATATATGCGGAGCGCTGTAATTGCAGTATACACAATTGATAGCATAAATCAACACTGAGTGAAAGTTCAAATTTTGACATATAAAAAATTGCTTTTTATTTCAAAATTCTGGCTCTTTTTTAATTTTGAGTTCATATGTTTGTGCAGAATTGCTTTAACAATCTGAATTGTGATATATAATCTCAGAATTTATTACATAAAAGTTTCAATCATTTATTTAAAACTCCATGGCAGAAATAATCCATATATTTTTTCCAACACAAATGCACAAAAGTCCTTTGTGGGGTTTAGCTGAATGTCTGGCTCATATTCATTTTGGAGCATCCACCTCTGGGGCGTTGGGAACTGTTCCTGGGCAGATTTCTCCTTCACAGTCAGACAGAAGGAGAAAGTGTTGGCAGCCTCTCTCTCTCTCTCTTTCTCTCTTTTTCACACAGACACAGATATGAAGCAGAGAGTCAGGGGCTCGTATGCATGGATGCTTCAGCAAATGAGCTGTGTCCTGCACACCAGAGCAGCACTGATGTTGCACTGCCCTGGGATCTGCCTGGCCATGAGCAGACTGAGGAACCACGAGGGCTTCCAATAGTCTAGTCAAAAGACCTGCTCTCTGTCAGGGTCGTGTGCCATTCGGTCAATTGAATCAATTCTTGGATTTGAATTAAAGGAATCGTCCATTCAAAATTAAAGATTATATTTACTCATCCTCCTGTAGCTGCGGTTGTATGGGTTTCTGTCTTCTGTAGAACAAAGTTGTGAGGCAAATTAAGAAAATGACCAAGACGGGTGGGGTCTGACTAATAGACAGGAGAGCACATGGAAAACACAACACAAAACAAAGCCATGTGCTCACACAAAACTAAAACATGTGGCTAATAAGCACATGAACCATGTGCATGACACACGGAAATGAAAACACAAAGACATGGCAACACAAGAACCCTAGACCAAGCAAGACACCAAACAAACAAGTAGACAGACAGACAGACGCGGTGCATGAACGTCCGAACCCTGACACAAAACCAAACTATACCACACTAGACTGAAGTCTCAGGATCTGAACACTCTGCCTTGCACAAAAATGACAAATCACACAGACACAAGGGTACACAGCTCAGAAGAAAAACTCAAAGACTATACAATGCCTGAGCGAACTCAAAGCCATGTACTCACAAGAAGACAAAAACAATAGGGGTGTCGGAGTTCTGTCACAAAGCTACCACACTGTAAAAAATGCTGGGTTCCACACAATCGTGTGTTGGGACAACATGAAGGAATTAAGTTTACTTAGTAGTTTTTACAAATTGAAGTGGATTTAACATAAAAATATTAAGTTGTCCACAAAAAAACTTGAAAATAAAAATGTTAAATAAGTAGTTTGAATGTCATTTTTTGTGTGCAGATGCAAATGGCAGAAATCTGATATGTTAAGCTTACCAAAGCCTACTTTTTAGGAATTATGAGGGGAAAAATGCTATTGTGTCAGCAAAGTGTATATACAGTATATAGTTGCAATTAGAATTATTAAACCCCCTGAATTATTAGCCCCCTGTTTTTTTCCCCCAATTTCTATTTAACGGAGAGCAGATTTTTCCAACACATAATAGTTTTAATAACTCATTTCTAATAACTGATTTATTTTATCTTTGCCATGATGACAGTAAATAATATTTTACTAGATATTTTTCAAGACACTTCTATACAGCTTAAAGTGACATTTAAAGGCTTAACTAGGATAATTAGGCAGGTTAGGGTAATTAGGCAAGTTCTTATATAATGATGGTTTGTTTTGTAGACTATCGAAAAAATAAATAGCTTTAAGGGGCTAATAATTTTGACCTTAGAATGGTTTTTAAAAAAATTAAAAACTGCTTTTATTCTAGCCAAAATAAAACAAATAAGACTTTCTCCAGAAGAAAAAGTATTATCAGACATACTGGGAAAATGGGCGACGTGGTGGTGCAGTGGGTAGCACGTTCGCCTCACAGCAAGAAGGTCGCTGGTTCGAGCCTCTGCTGGGTCAGTTGACATTTCTGTGTGGATTTTACATGTTCTCCCCGTGTTCGTGTGGGTTTCCTCCGGGAGCTCCGGTTTTCCCCACTAGTCCAAAGACTAGTACAGGTCAGTTGGTCAATTGGGTATGCTAAAATTGACCGCAGTGAATGAGTGTGTGTTTCCCAGTGATGGGTTCGGCTGGAAGGGCGTCCGCTGCGTAAAAACTTATGCTGGATAAGTTGGCGGTTCATTCTGCTGTGGTGACCCCAGATTAAAAAAGGGACTAAGCTGAAAAGAAAATGAATGAATGAACACTGTGAACATTTCCTTGCTCTGCTAAACATCATTTGGGAAATATTTTAAAAAGAAATAAAATTTCAAAGGGGCGCTAATAATTCTGATCGCAACTGTATATACTGTATATAAATAAAATGTAAATTCTTTTTCAAGTATTTCCCAAATGCTGTTTACGAAAAGAATATTTTTTCTAGACAATTTTAAGCATAATACTATTAAAGGTTTTGTAGGTGATCTGCCACAATGTTAGAATAAAAATTTTGAAACATAGTTCCTCTCCTGCTGTCCAAAGCTACGCTTTCTGAATCACGAACACACACATCTTAAAGATGACAGCAGACAACCCTCTCTCACGAGCTGTCCTAAAGCAACTCTTCTTAGTGGTTGGCGGCGGCGTGCAGAAATTACACTTATTACTTACACTTATCGGAGCACTTCACTGGCGGTGACTCTCTTACCATAACTTTCCCAACGTTCTATAACCAGGGCCGGCGCGTCCATAGAGGTGACCCAGGCGGCCGCCTAGGGCGGCAGAATAGGCGGCGTCTGCGACAATCTCCCCACCGCCCCGGTCCTCGCTGTCGTACGCGCAATCACACCCGTCTCTCGTTTTCGCTTTCAGTTTGAGGGCGGCATGATCATCTTTTGCCTAGAGCTCCAGTTCAGTTTGCTCCGGCCCTGTCTATAACCGTTATATCGCACTTTGTAAAGAAACTGGTCTAGCGGATATCGCGTTTTGTGAAAGAATACATTTTAAAGTAGGCCTAAAATGTACATTCTTCAATGTTATTAATGGCAGCAATTCACACATAGATTAAAGTACATCTGAACAGTGATTTCCTATAATAATATCCTACAATTAAACTCTTCAAGTAATTAATTCAAAACACCAAAGAGTCGTTAGGTAGAGACAAGATGAATTTAATAGGTAAATAGGTAGATCCTTGATGAACAGTCCGACGTGCACAGCTCTCATTGCTGCAGTGCATGCCAGAGTGTGTGTGTGGTCACGTGATGTCCGTTTTCAGCGGTGTAGTGTGGACAGAGAGTTGTTCAGAAACTCTGGGTGAAACGCCAGTGTGGACATGGATTGTTTTCATTCTAAAACGCAGTTTTAAAATTAAAACGTATTGGTGTAAACATGGCCTAAGTAGTGCAACTAGTTACTTTTTTGGGGAGTAACTCAATATTGTAATGCATTACTTTCAAAAGTAACTTTCCCCAACACTGTTAATAATATTGACCATTACGTTTTTAAGTTAGAAATGCTTTTTTCTACCCAAACAAAAAAGGAAACAAAATTGGAAATACTGTGAACATTTCCTCACTCGGTAAACATCATTTGGGAAATATTTGACAAAAAAAAGAATGACATTTTTACAGGGGGCTTATACTTTTGTATACTGTAGTGCTGTCAAACTACCAATCATGATTAATAGCATCTAATTTTTAAAGTTTGTGTTTAAATAATTATATAGTATGTATGTACTGTGTGTGTTTCCTCAAAAAGTACAGTAGTAGCCTACAGACATCTACTCAACACACTAGAAGCTGCAAAGATATCTTCAGTATTTCAAAGAGTTGCTTTTTTATTCATCTTGCGTGTTGTTTTAAATATTAGATGCCATCTCTACAGTATTACCGAAACGTTACGGTAATGATAACGAGCAGCTTCAGGCAGCTCAAGCGTCTGGACTATGAAGATTTTGAATAACCTGATGTGTGTGTATTCTCATCCACGTCTGCTGTCAGGATTGTACAGCGACACATATGAAACCTCAGCGAGTGTGTGTTTGTGTCAGAGCCGCTCTCTGTTCTCCTGCTGAGGACGGTAACAGGATGACTGGGTCATGGCGGGTTTAGAGGACTTGTGCTGTTTTTCTGACAGCTGGGGAGTCTGAGTCATGTCCTTTTGGTTATTATATTCGTCCCAAACCTCAACAGGCCACCGTAGCCGAGTCCAGCCATTAATGAGAGGCTCTTTCAGCTGCTACTGATGAGCTTCTGAGGGGATTTTCAGTGACACTTATAATCACTCAAGACCGGTTTAATAACGGCGCTTCCTCTTATTTCAGTCTGGAGATCCATCTGTTCGTTTATTTATCTTTTTTTTTTTTTTTTTTTTTTAATATGTCAATATTTTTATTAAAGGAATAGTTCACCCAAAAATGAATATTTTGTCATCGCTTACTCTTCATTTTTTGTTTTGTTGTTGTTTTTGTTGTTGTTGAACACAAAAGAATATATTTGAAGAAAGCTAGAAACCTGTAACCATTGACTTCCATTGTATTAGTTTTTCCTAGTATGGAAGTCTATGGTTACAGGCTTTCAGCTTTCTTCAAAATGTCTTCTTTTGTGTTCAAAAGAAAAAAGAAACTCATAAAGGTTTCTAACCACAATTTAAATTATTTTAAATTAACAAAATAATTATTAAACTATCATTTTAATTATAAATATAAAGATTTATTAGTCAAATTAAGTAGTTGGAAAAAAATAAAATAAAATTATATATATATATATATATATATATATATATATATATATATATATATATATATATATATATATATATATATATATATATATATATATATATATTTATATATATATATATATACACACACACACACACACATATATATATATATGGATAGTAACACTTTACAATAAGGTTCATTTGTTAATGTATTTACTAACATGAACTAATCATAACAACACTTGTACAGCATTTATTAATCATAATTCAACATTCACTAATGCATCATTAACATCCAAGTCTATGTTTGGTAACATTAGTTAATGCACCGTGAGTTAACATGAACTAACAATAAGCGAATGTATTTTCATTAACTAATGTTAAGTAACATGAACAAATACTGTAGTAAATGTATTGTTCATTGTTTGTTCATGTTAGTAAATGCATTAATTAACATTAACTAATGAACCTTATTGTAAAGTGTGACCATATATATATATATACTGTATATATGAGCAATATCACACAAGTAGCAGTGCGATATGGCTGTATATGTCATGATCACCAGTGATCTAAAACACCAAAGATACATTTATAAACGCATAGAGCTACAAATCTGCTGTTAAATGGACTACAAAACCCAGTCATGCACCACACACACACAACCGGTTCCAGATCCTGACTGATTGCACTCTCACAGCTGATGCTGCTCAAAGACTGATTGCACACATATATATTTGGCTCACTTTGAGACACTCATGGCTGAGTCTTGTTATCTGTTTATAGTGACATTACAATGCGTTGTACCATTACAATCGCTGGTGATCATGACATTATATCAGCACTGGTGGGAGGCGAGTGTTGGCTCGCCTTAGGGCGTACTCACACTATGTACAGTTGCGTTGAACCGGGCCAAAGCACACTTGTCCCCCCTCCCGTCTCCCCCGACGGCCCGCACTCACATTACATTCGGGCCTGGGCACGCTTACGTCATCGATCATACGCTGTTCAGTAAGCGCTCTCGCTCAGCACAGTGGAGATTTCTTTAGTAAGTTATAGTTATATCGTTTAAGTCGTTTGATATGCGGTGACACGCAGTCAAATATTTCGCCGAACAGATCAGATCCTTTTGACGCTCAAAAACTCTTCCTGCATGACGTCAACCGTCTTCGGTCTGCTCAGTATGGTAGACTAATGGCCACCGACGTGCTGTCTCTCAGAAATTATAAATATTTTAAAATAGGCACTATCCTTAAAATAAATAAACTGCATTGCAATCTAAACAACTATTCTCACCCAACAGCAGCAATATTTGTACTGTAGAGTGTCCTCTGCTTGTTGCTGTATGCGGGTTGAGTAATACACAAAGGTGAAGGGTGAACGAGTGCTGTTACTGGCAGAATATTGCACGGCTATCAGCCAATCAGATTCAAGAACCAGACAGAAGTATAAATATATATATTTCATTCTCTCATTCATTTGTAATTTCTTTTAGTCAATAAAGAAGTTTAAGTGATTCATGCAAGTATTAAACCACAAAATTACATTTTGAATACTTGACAAAAGCCACACAAACCCTTTTGTAAATACGGCAGCATTGGTGGTTCAGTGGTTAACACTGTCGCCTCACAGCGAGTCCTGGCTGGGTCAGTTGGCATTTCTGTGGAATTCGCATGTTCTCCCTTTGTTTGCATGGGTTTCTTCCGGGTGCTTCGGTTCCCCCCACAGTCCCCATGGTGAATCGAATAAACTAAATTGGCCGTAGCGTATGAGTGTGAATGCGAGAGTCTATGGATATTTCCCAGTGCTGGGTTGCGGCTGGAAGGTCATCCACTGTGAAAACATACGCCGGATAAGTTGGCGGTTCATTCCACTGTGTTGACACCTGATAAATAAAGGGACTAAGCTAGAGGAAAATGAATGAATCCATCTAAATCAGCCTTTTAAATCATTTGATCAGAGTCACCAAAGTTATTTAATGCCAGTCGTCTTTTTTTTACAAACTTTCCTAATACACTCTCTTAAGCAAGGGTTTTGAAGCTAATAAAATGAGGAAAGTTAACAGCCAAATAAAAATTAAATAAAGCTGGTTAATTTTATACTACCAGCAAGATCTTCACAATTACATTGTCAATATATAGTCTTAATTAGTACTAGACCTTTAATGCATAGTCCATTAGAGACAACATTAAACAAACAAGTTGATACAAGTTGTCCTCAATATATTCTACTCCTCCTGTATTTGCCTTACTACTAGCTTTGCTTTTCTGGGTTTTATGTATCTTTCTGGTATTAGGCCTGTTGATTGAGCTTCAGAATTTGCATAACCCCCTGTGTGCCGACTGTTTATTTTTTTCTGAGCAGCGTCTCTGAAGATGCATAGAGCAAAAGGTTTGCTTAGTTTCCTCATTATGACTGGTTTGATTTCATACTGCTCATTTTCTGGAGGACGGATTAGCGTCCCTGACTGACACATTATTTCACATGCCCAACATGCTTTATTTTTAACTCATAGATGTAGCAAGGTTTGAAAATGAGTGAGGTTAGGGAGATGTTACGAATTGTGCACTAATAATGACTAGGGCTGCACAATATATAATTTCAGCATCGATATTGCTATGTGTGCATCCATAATAGTCAAATCGCAATATACTGTATGCAGTAATGCAATATTGGGTCATGATTATACAGTATTTGACCAGGAGGCACAGTTCAGAACACAGTTTTGTTTGGTCACTGTAGAGTTTCACTATAATAGAGTGAATGTTTAAGCATTAAGTTAAAACTAAAGGCTTATAAAATTGCTGGAAAATAATTGACTACACTGGCAGTGGGCGTGTTAATAGAACCAAAACAAAGACAGCATTCCTGCACGGAAAATACATTTTCAAAGCAGAATATCTGACATCAGCATTGTTTTTTTAGATAAACATATTATTTTTATGCTTTAGACGAGTCAAAAACTTACATACAGGATCTTTAACAAAAAGAAAGAAACTCAACTAGTAAAAGGTGAATAAATTATGGCAGAATTTTCATTTTTGGGTGAACTGTCCCTTTAAGTGACACTGCTACAAAAAAAAAAACCAAACAAAAGCAGACCCCTGAAAAATACACCAAAATACATTCAAATGAGGCAAGCTTATAATGATTAGATCTGGCAATATGTTCCTTACTCAATCAAGCTCAATCCCTCAGCCCGTGAGTCAGCAACATAGATTTAATTATTTTTTTATTTATATTTTTAACTTTTATTTTTGAACAGGTCTGCAGCTGGACTATGAATTTCTGTGTCTTTTGTTCTGAGCTATTTGTGGCAGTGATAAAAAAAAATGAAGGGAGGCCCAGGTTTGTGAGGAAAATGTCTGTCCCATTAAATTGGAAAAGACAAACGTTAAATCAAATTGAATGTGTTGCAGAAAGGTTAAAAGGATTATTTGATGAAAGTAATGTTTCAAGCTCTGGCTGATTGTTAAACACAGTCATTTTTTATTATTTTAACCTGCTTTTCCTGAAAGAGATGTGCATATTTTCAAAATCACTGATTTGTTACAGACATTTTTGTATTTAAAACCCGGATAGAATGGAAGGAGTCTTGTGAAACAAGTGGACAGTAAAACGTCTTCAAGAGATTTTGTTCATAAATCTATCCTCTTCAATGCACAGCAGCTATTCAAATATAAAAATTATAAATTAATTATTTTTTCCACTTTAACTTTAGTATCAATTTATAAAAAATGACTATATTGATTGATTGATTGATATTTATTTGTAACATTTTTTTTGTTATTCCAATGATTAAAAAAACTAATAAATCATCTTTATCCATTAATCCTAGGTCTATTTATATAATTAATTATTCAGTTTATTTATTTATTCAGTTTATTTATTTAATTATTTATTTATTTTATTATAAAGTAAATGCATTTATTTGAATGTATTAATTTAAAGGAATTTATTTGACTTACATTTCATTCATTTACCTTCGGCTTAGTCTCTTTTACATACATTTAATGAGGTTAAATTGTATATAAATTTAGCTATTTCAACTTATGTTAAAAAAAATATTTATTTGTAATTTAATGTCATTTACTTTTAAAACATTAATTTCAAAGAATGTAAAATGAATTTATTTATTTATGAATTAATTTATTAATGAAGTAAAAAATTTTATAAATGTTGCTTATGTCAGCTTATGGTAAATAAATGTATTTATTTATTTATTTATTTATTTATTTATTTATTTATTTATTTATTCATTTATTTATTTATTTATTTATTTGTAATTTAAATTTTAAACCTTTATTTAACCTAATGTAAAATATGTGTATTGATTTACCTGTACTTAATTAATATTAAATATTTTTAATAATTATAAGAATTATTTTATGTTCATTTAGCTTAAATTACATCTAAAATAACTACACTGTAAAAAACAACCTAATAAAAAGTCATGACAACTTATGTTTTTACGTTACTTTAATTTAATGTGGGAAGTTAATCAGGTTTAACTTATTTTTTAAGTTAAACAAATTTTAACTTGATATTTAAGGCAGCTTAATTGATGCTAGTTAAAATGACCTGTAAATTTAAATTGGTTCACCTTAAAAATGTAAGTGAGCAACACATTTTTTTACAGTGGACAAATAAAAGGAGATATATCCAGCTGCAGACCCGCAGACCCACCTGTTTCAGGATACACAATCCCCGCTAGGCTGGGACGAACAATATATGGTTAATGATGGATGTAAATGTTGTTAACATCTTCTTGGAACTCTGCCATCATTATAAAATATATATTACTAACAGTTGCGACAGCTAAGTAACGTTTTAACTATTAGTTTATCAGTTTAAAATATAAAATGCAATATTATTCATTAATAAAGAGTTGTAAATACGTATACAGTATAATAAAATGTATTACTACTAATAAGTACTTTTTGAAACATATTTTTCACGTAAGTTTAAACAAGATAAATCTATTAAAATTAAGTTTCTTATATTTTACTACAAAATGATCATGTAAAATTAAGTAACTTCAAAAATTATCTAAATTTAAATTTTTATTCATGGACGATAACATAATGTGACGTAATTTGGTAGGAAAATGCGGTCACCTACTGAATGTATTTATTTATTTATTTATTTATTTGTAGTTTAAATTTTTAACCTTTACTTAACCTAATGTAAAATATGTGTATTGATTTACCTGTACTTAATTAATATTAAACATTTTTCAAAAAATGTTAAATAAATCTACTTATTTATTATTTTTAATGGTTGTTTCAATTATAAACATATTTTTCTTTATTTGTCTATCCAAACCTCAGACTTCTCCTGCATTTATTTTGTTACTTAGTTTGCTAGTTTGTTAGTTGTGACTTCCTAACTTGTTTCTTCATCAAAAAAATATTTAGCAAATCTTATTTTAGTCTCCAGATAAATTTGTTGTTGAAATCTGATGCATCCATCTCCCATTAGCCATTATGCAGATGTGATCATTCTATTGCATCTCTACTGAAACAACAACAATAACCTTTCCTAAGCTGTCAGTCACGGAGCGCCTAAAGAAGAGCAGGTAACTGTTTTGACAAAACATAACACCCGGAGGAAAAGAAAATCAATCGACCTCATTACGTGCCAATCCCTCAAGACCTCTATTGCCACAGCCAATTTCCATTCAGGACTTAATTTGGTGGCGAGGATGAGTTGTGCTGGGCAAATCATCGGCTTGGCAGATGTCAGTGCGGCAGGCGATTGCCATCAGCTCTCGTAAATGTCAACACTGGGCTGAACTCCCCGCTGATCTTATTCAAAGTCTATTTTTGTTTCTCTTTATCCATTTCTTGACCCTTTCATTCTCTCTCTTGTCTTGCTGTTTTGTGGCGGGGTGAGGAACGGAGCTGGGCCGCGAATGACTGACAGCAGGTCTGATATCACATCTCATCTGATAAGTCTGACCACGGCTGAATGGCAGAGCCCTATTACTCAAACATCACACACAACGCCAGCACTAAACTGACAAGAGCACAGCGGGTCGTACATATATGTGTACTATGTATTTGGAGAGAGCCATCATGGTTTGTTGAAATTCTTGATTCTTGTATAAAGTCAAGGTCTCATGAAATTAAATTAAAGTTTTTTAGATGTTAATATCAGTATTGTTCGTTTTTAAGATATCTATAAGCTAGTGTGCTTCAAAACAGTGACAAAATTCACGTTTAGAAGATATAAAACTGATACAAACATGTAAGGCTTGTAGTTTGTCACTTCCGCCTAAATGGATCAATGTTTTTTCACTTTCCCACTTCAGTTTCTCATCAAATCTTGACCAATCAAATGCTCTCTAGTATCTGACATGCCCCGCCCCCTTCAAGACTCTTCACATTTGTTGCATTTGAACTCAACCACTTGAGCCTGGCAGAGCGGTGATAAAGCAAAACGGTATTAGCTGTTTTTTTTAAAAGGGGAGGAGCTACTCTGTCCCACCCTCTCCTCATGCTTCAGTTAAAATTACGTCAAACATTGAATAAAAAATGCACATTTCAAAGCACTTCACATTCAATGCACAAATAGGCAATATTGATCAATCAACCCACAAATATGCACAAAGTTATTTGCGACGAGATAGCTAACACATGTTACTATGAGCTATTAGATATGCCCATGTCATAAACATGCATGCACATGATCTCTCTAGTGGATGCTCCCTCTCGAATGACCACAGAGAAATCCTTTAACCTGCAGCAAGCTGTTGGTTGTCCCTTGCTACTGTTCATTTAGCTTTAATTACATCGAAAATATCCACCAATAAAAGTGAAAAAGTAAAAAAAAAAAGTTTATTTAATTTTCATTCAACCTAAATTGAGGCTAAAATACTTACAAATTGAATTATGATGAAACTAAGAAATTATTCATTAAAATAAAACACTAAAAAATATAATTAACTGACAAGTGCACAGCGGATTGTACATACAGTTAAAGTCAGAATTATTAGCCCCCCTGTTTATTTTTTCAATACAATTCTAAACATAATAGTTTTAATAACTCATCTCTAATAACTGATTTATTTTATCTTTGCCATGATGACAGTAAATAATATTTTACTAAATATTTTTCAAGACACTTCTATACAGCTTAAAGTGACATTTAAAGGTTTAACTAGGTTAATTAGGTTAACTAGGCAGGTTAGGGTAATTAGGCAACTTATTGTATAAAGATGGTTTGTTCTGTAGACTATCAAAAAAATATATATAGCTTAAAGGGGCTAATAATTTTGACCTTAAAATGGTTTTTAAAAAATTAAAAACTTCTTTTATTCTAACCGAAATAAAACAAAAAGACTTTCTCCAGAAGAAAAAATATTATCAGATATACCATTTATTGCTCTGTTAAACATAATTTGGGAAATATTTAAAAAAGAAAAAAAAATTCAAAGAGGGGCTAATAATTCTGACTTCAACTGTACGTGTGTATTTGAAAAGAACCACTGTTTTATTTCTGTGCTATCATGGTCTGTTGAAATTCTTGATTCTGATTGGCTGGACAGTGTGCAATAAAGTTGTTTAATGCACAAGTAGGCGATATTGATCAACCAACTCACAAATATGCTCAAAAATATTTGCGTCAAGGTAGCTAACACATGTTACTATGAACTATTAGATATGCCCTTGTCATAAACATGCATGCACATGATCTCTCTCGTGGGTGCTCCCTCTCGAATGACCACAGAATAATCGTTTAACATGTGGCAAGCTGTTGATTATGCCTTTCTCATGCTCTTTTAGCTTAAACGACATCTAAAATTACTACAAATAAAAGTAAAAAAATTTAAAAGAAAAGTTTATTTAATTTTCGTTCAACTTAAATTGAAGCTAAAATGCATATAAATAGAATTATGATGAAACTAATAAATTATTAATTAATAGGAAACAAAAAATATTTACACTATAAAAATGCTAGGTTTTACACAATTCCTTTGTTGTCTCAACACAAATCGATTAAGTTAACATAATTTTTTAACAAATTCAAGTGGATTGAACATAAAATATTTAAGTTGTTTAAGTTGATTTTAAATAAGTAGTTTGAACGAGCAGCAATATATATATATATATATATATATATATATATATATATATATATATATATATATATATATATATATATATATATATATATATGTATATATGTATATATATATAAGTGTAATTTACAGTCTGTTACAGGGAAAATTCTTCAAAATAGCTTACTTTGTGGTCCAGAAGCACTTGAGGATGAATAAGTCATGACAGAATTTTCTGTTTTGGGTGAATTATCCCTTTAATAAAAGCACATAAGTTACTTAGTGACTGAAATAACACTGAATATAAAACAGTCCCATATAATGTATTTTAAGCAGATTTTTCTTTTTTAAGCGTTGTCATTAATGTGAGAAATCCAGCGAGAAAAGGAATTGGTAAAAATCAATGGAAGAAACATTGATCATTGATCCTCTGTCTTTTTTCTGCCGAAATCATTCGAATATTGATAGCGACTGAAATAACACTGAATATAAAACCTGTGCACATACAGTAATGTATTTTAAGCTGATTTTCTTTTCAATGTCATTAATGTGCGAAATCCAGCAAGAAAGGGAATTGGTAAAAAATCCATGGAAGGCTTATCTCATCTGAATGCTGTCAGATTAATGCAGAAGTATAAGATTTCACTCACACCTCAGCGTCTGGACGTGATCAATGTTCTTCACCGATGACAAACACTATTAGCTGCTGGACTCTGATGTCAGGCTCAAACCAAATAACTGTCCGTCATTGTTATTGTAGGCAGAGCTGATTTTTTTTTTTCAGTGTCTCATCTGTTATGACACAGAGAGATTATTCCAAAGCCCTGTCAAAACAAGCATGTGCAATTTATTTACTGGAATCACAAACAGCTTTTTTCCCTTTTGTTTTTTTTTCATTTTTGCTGTGATTATTTGATCTCTGTATCATCCAGTATCCTCGCCATCCAACATCAAGCAACCCAGCACCCGCGGGCTTCAGCTTGAAATCCTTTTGTCTGTTCTTCTGTTTGTCGGGATTGAACCTTTCACTTACACAGTTATACTCGAGCAGGAAAGGAAATATCTCGGGTGTGTTATAAAATTGCCATTACTGATGGAGGGCTTCGGGAGGTCACTGAAGCAATTATCCCGGAGTCGTGGCAGCTTTGCTCCAAGCCATGCCTGACCTCTGGATCTCTGATCTGGACACCTGCCCACCACCCATCTCTTCCTTCTCAAATATGACCGCTAACACATCAGGAGGCTGCAAGCTCTGACAGGTGTTATGTGCTGTGACTTATTCAATGAGTTTATTCTCCTTCTCTTGCGTATAGTCAGATCTTGGCCTCTTTTAATGGTCAAGGACTGCCCATAATTAAAATTGACTGACGGGTGAAGGAGCCAATCATGTTATGATTCGGGCCGCGTCAGGTTTAGGTCATGAAAAATATCCACACAATAACAATCTGGTAAAGTCTAGATAGGATACAAAGCCGGCCGGATGCGATTTGCACATCAATATAGCAGCATTTTTAATGACACTGTATAACAATAATTAATATTTTTACAGTGCTGTGACGGTTGGGTTTAGGGTTAGAGGTAGATGTTAAAAAATACAATTTTTTTTTATTTTTTATAATTTATGTAATTTAATAGATAACATAGATAATACTTGGTACAACTACTGTTTTTAAAAGGAATAAAAAATCAAAGGAGGGCTAATAATTCTGACTTCAACTGTATATATATAGTTGAAGTCAGAATTTTTAGCCCCCCTTTGAATTTTTTGTTATATATATATATATATATATATATATATATATATATATATATATATCCCAAATGATGTTTAACAGAGCAAGGTTTTTTTTTTTTACAGTGTATGTCTGATAATATTTTTTCTTCTGGAGAAAGTCTTATTTGTATTATTTTGGCTAGAATAAAAACAGTTGTTAATTTTTTAAAAGCCATTTTAAGGTCAAAATTATTAGCCTCTTTAAGCAAAATTTTTTTTTTTGATAGTCTACAGAACAAACCATCATTATACAATAACTTGCCTATTTACCCTAACCTGCCTAGTTAACCTAATTAACCTAGTTAAGCCTTTAAATGTCACTTTAAGCTGTATAGAAGTGTCTTGAAAAATATCTAGTAAAATATTATTTACTGTCATCATGACAAAGATAAAATAAATCAGTTATTAGAAATGAGTTATTAAAACTATTATGATTAGAAATGTGTTGAAAAAAATCTTCTCTCCGTTAAACAGAAATTAGAGAAAAAATACATGGGGGGCTGATAATTCTGACTTCAACTGTATATTCATTCATTTTCTTGTTGGCTTAGTCCCTTTATTAATCTGGGGTCACCACAGCGGAATGAACCGCCAACTTATCCAGCACATTTTTCCGCAGCGGATGCCCTTCCGGCCGCAACCCATCTCTGAGAAACATCCACATACTCATTCACACTCATACACTACGAACAATTTAGCCTACCTAATTCACCTGTACCGCATGTCTGTGGGGGAAATTGGAGCACCCGGAGGAAACCCACGCGAACCTAGGGAGAACATGCAAACTCCACACAGAAACGCCAACTGACCCAGCCGAGGTTCAAACCTGCGACCCAGCGACCTTCTTGTTGTGAGGCGACAGCACTACCTACTGCGCCACTGCGTCACCTTCAACTGTATATATACATACTAATATACAAACATTTATGGCTCACTATAGTATATAATAATTTAGTTTTTTTATGTATAGTATTGCATTAATTTGCATAAAACGCCTTAGTTTGGTGTGGAGTTATTATGCAAAAATCAAGTAAATCATTGGATTTGCTTGTAGGCTATTTAAAAAATGGATCTTTTATAAGAACTATTATTATAACTGTAATTTTCCAAATGGAATAAAATTGACATCAATTAAAAATTCATTTTAGAATCTATTTGATTTGAATTTTGTGTGTGTTCTTTTGTTCATGCTTAAATGCCATGAATTAATGTGTAAGTAAATTCTATTTCATAGTTTTAGTAGGACTAATCAAGGAACGAATTATTCTATTTTATAATTAATTATTTAAGTATAACATTAATTAAAACAAGGACGTGGTCATGGAAACGAATTTGTAATTCGAATTATGTTCAGAGCTCCGTAGTTTAAATTAAACAGTCAGTTAAACCAGTGGTTCTCAAAGTGGGGGTCGGGACAATGAAGGGGGGGTCGCCTGATGATTTCCAAAATCTATTTATTTTTATTAAATCATAAGAATTACCATATTCTATCCATAACCTACAGAAGAG
Source organism: Danio kyathit (assembly GCA_903798195.1). Classification (NCBI taxonomy): domain Eukaryota; kingdom Metazoa; phylum Chordata; class Actinopteri; order Cypriniformes; family Danionidae; genus Danio; species Danio kyathit. The sequence goes on along the minus strand of LR812538.1, from coordinate 45,511,144 downwards.
AAAAAAACAGTCGTTTATAGTTACTATATACTATATAGTTACTAGTGATGCGCGGATGGCGGTTATATCCGCGGGCGCTGCGGATAATCCGCGGGTCGGGCGGGTCGGGTAATAAAAAAATACATTATGATTAATTGCGGGTGGGTCGCGGGTCATAGCAGTTGACCAGTATAAAAGCAGAGAATGGACTTCGCAGAATGTGAAGATGAGACGCCCAAAATAATGGATGAAGTGCAACAATACTGTGCTAACTTCAGTTAGAGGAGTCATCAGGGAAATCTGCTATCGTTCTGGGAGAAACAAGATCGCTTATTTTCAGGACTGCAGCGCCTTGCAAGGAGAAGCGTGTGCATTCCTGCAACAAGCGGTGCGCGCGAACGCTCATTTAGTGCAGCCAGCCGTGTTTTGGAGGCGAGGCGGAATCGCCCGAATCCAGGCAGATGCACAGTGTTAAGAAAAGGGCCAAGTACACACAACATAGCTGCTGTTTAGGCTGAAGGGACACCGTTTTTGTTCTTTTTCCTGTATATGTAAAAGCTGAATCTGCTGTTAATAACGAACGATCCACGGTGACCGCTTTAGTCCATAGTCCATAGCGAGGGGCATTGTGGGTAGTGTAGTTCGACACGCATGCTGTGTGACGTGAGCTCTCGCTGTGTGCTGTGCGTGCGGTGAATTAGAGGGAGAAAGTTTTATCCAGTTTTGTTTTATGTTTACTTCAGTAATTCCACCCGGGAGCTGTTTTGCACTGTGAACCTGAAAACACTGAAATAAGTAAAAGAAGGGCATGCATCGAGTACTTTTGTCCATCTCATCATTTGCTCGAGCATGAATTAATGAGCTGTTACTCTGCCGCCGGACATTGCGGAGAAAGTAACACCTATCATCATGCTTAAAACAAAGAATTAGAATTATTAAAGTGTCGATCGGGTGCGGGTCGGGTGCGGATATATATATCAGATAAAACAATATGTGCGGGCGGATGGCGGGTGGATGATTAGAATGAAGGAGCGGATTCGGGTGACATTTGAGCTGATCCGCGCATCTCTAATAGTTACTATAGTAGCTTATAGTTACTAGTTCTATTGGATTGCGACCCCTGGGGTAATTACTTTATATTAAAGACACAGCAATAGCGTCAGATGCAGCAGATTGATTTTATAACACCAGGTTAAACTTTCTGGCACATTTACAGCACTTACATACATTTAAAAAATTAAACGAAGAGTCACTATTAAACACGAGTCACTGGCATTGTTATTTTGGGGGTCGCAGGCTGAAAAGTTTGAGAACCCCCTGAGTTAAACTATAGTATAAGATAACACACACAGCTGCCTAAATAAATATGCTATAAAATACACAGTTGTTTACTTAGGCCTATTAAAATATTAATAATAAAACTGTATTGAAAGAAAAAAGCACAAGAAAGAATACCGCTTTGAAACAGAAACTTGTTTTATCGACATGCTTTAATTTTAGACAGTTATTTAAGTTTTTTAGTTACAAAAAAAAATAGATTTAGCCTACTAGAGAAATTATATGTTGGTGCAGGTTCTAAGCGGTATTGGTTTACCGGCGAGCGTGAGCAGAGTGCACTTGCTTTGGGCGGTTAGCGACTGAGTGGAGTGCACAATGCTTAGCAGAGCATCGCACAACTCAGTTCCGCTCACATGCTCTGGCTACAACATGTATATCAGTTCAGTATGTTCACTATGTTACATAACTGCCCCCTGCTGGACATGTCTTTCTTGTGTTAGACCATGTTGTGCTGTGCCACGCAGTACTGCAGCACCGTGTGTGATCACATTCATTCACTCGCGCATTCTCAGTAGCCACATCTGTAGCAATCCGTAGTGCAGGCAATAAAATAAAATTAATAACAACTGTTTACAGCAACAATCTGTGTCCTAAATTATCTTTTATCCAAACAAACCTAGATATAGAAAATCTGGAGGATTTCAGAGACTTTTTTCTTAATTTTACAAAAGCAAATGATTTTGTTGTGAGTATCCAGAAATAAAAAAAAGTTAATTGTTTATTAATTGTCTTATGTTGCATGGGTATGTTTTTGACAATGGGTCAAAATGATTGATTTTCATTTTATGCCAAAAATTATCCAAATGCTTAGATGGTACAGGCCACAAATGACTTTAATTAAAAGCTCTTTTATGTATCCAGCATTTAATAATGCTTACTGTCACCAATGTTTAAGTGAGTGGAAATATCCCTACAACAACAAACAGATGTGCAGGCAGTAAATAATTGTTTCACAAATGTCTCAAAAGAGTCCACTGAAAAACCCAAAAATTGAACAAAGAATATTATTTTTCTACTATTTTTGTTGACATCAATGCCAGTAAGACACTGGGTAAACATCTGTTTGAAGCATATCTTGCTGCTTTTTTAGTCAAACAAGTAATTCTGGTGAAATGAACACAAGACTAAATCATCCAACTTCTTTGTCAGTGTCTGTTTCTTTCATATTTAGCTGATGTGAAAATTGGCTCTTTAGGGAAACCTTCAAAGTTCTGATAAACGGTCAGCCAGGCTTGGAAAACAAGATTCTTTTGCCATTTCCTGTTGGCAAACAAGTTGAAATATCTCTCATTTCCTCAATCAAAATACTTGGATGTCTTGTGAAGAGTTTATGCCATGAATTTTGCATAATTTTAAGGAACCAGGAATTCTCATTGTCAGTAAATTACGCAAGTCAGCTTTCTTCTTCATTCCTATGATGTGTTTATTTTACATATTGGCGAAAAAGTTATTTATTCATACAAATTCATACGATTTCATTCCTAACAAAATGTGCAATATTTGTTTCTTTTTTTTTAAAGAAGGCATATGCCTTAATCCCTCCTGTCATTGAGATTTGAGCAAATCATAGTAAACTGTACAAATGTGTGACTGTCACGATCGCCAGACACATCACATCTGCCACTGAACCAGACTACACGTACCATAATGTTCTGCACCTCACACCTGATGTTCATGAACTTTGATTGCTCTACACCTGCCGCTCATTATCATACTATACTATATATAGGCCCAATCCCAATTCTATTTTTGCTCCCCTACCCCTTCCCCTTCCAGAGTGTAAAGGGGAAGGGCTTCAAATTTCACCCCTAAGAAATGGAACACCACTACAACACCTGCACACGTCATCATATGTCATCGCGATCTCTTGCTTCATATGAGATTGACGATCATGACTGCTGTAGTTATTCTAGTTGCATCATTTTTTGGTATTTATCTTCAGGAAATCACTGAAGGCAACGATATCATGTTATAATATAAGACTGTAATTGTACTGTGCATTTACACCCTGGTTATTTATTTATCTATGTAAACACACAAAAACAACATTAAGATTATACCAGACACTGTAAAAAGGTCATTCCCACCCTCTAGACTTTTCTGACAGGTTATTTGAGTGTCATCGAGTGACAGAATGTTGTGGGACTGCTATACAGTAGTTAATATTATGGATTATAGATAGCAAAATTTAGCTGTTTTTATTTTAGTGTTTTTTTTTTTAAAGCATGGCAGTTTAACACGTTATAAATGTATTAAAACATATGCTTGTTTGTTGTAAAAATTCATAACAATGACAAAAAAATATGAATTTGTGCATCTCCTTTCTTCCTTGTGCAGCCATGATACGGCTGTAGACAAAAATTTTCATACCCCTTGGTTTCGAGTGTGGTCCTGAAAAATCTTAGTTTCAAGGGGTATCTAGCTCTTCCCCTTAGCCCTACACCTTCAAGCTAAAGAGAATTTGGACACCCCTACCCTTTCACGTAAACGCGGAAAACGAGATGTAGGGATAAGGGGAAGGGCTAAGGGGTAGAATTGGGATTGGGCCATAGTCCTGTGTTTCAATCTATGTTTGTATGTGGTCGCTGTCTGTTCTCTGGTGGATGTCTTTGACCTGTGTTTCTTGGTTTTTGTTCTGTTTCGTTCTAGCCTTTGTTTTGTTTTTGTTTCATTGACATAAATTAAATACACGTGGATCCGATTCTCCCCTTTTTCGTGGACTGTTGATACAGTGAACTTTGTAGGAATAGCCAAAATCATTAGAATATTGAATAAAGATTGTCTTTCATGAAGACCGTTTGTAAATATCCCACTGCGGTTATATCAAAACTCATTGTTAGTAACATGCATTGCCAAGAACTTTATTTGTTCAACTTTAAATGTGATTTTATCACCTCCAGAGTTCAGATTTTTCCAAAGTTGCCAAATATTGTCTGACAACATAAAGATAAATCTTATTTATTCATCTTCCAGATTATGTATAATTCTCAACATTTAAAAAGCTGGCTGGTTTTGTGGTCCAGAGTCACAAATGACATCATACAAATTCATATTAATTAGCCACTAAAGATGATTCTTTGTGAGATAGCTTTATGGGGACGGTTAAAGAACACAAGCTACACAATGTACATTTCAGCCAGTATAACTTTAAACCTGTTAAGTTTTTCTAGTTATTTGTACTATATACATCTGATGTTCAGCCGACAGTCTGGAGACTAATATTCTCACTGCTTTCCGTCAGCTGTCTGAACGAGTTCATAAAGCTGCTGTTATGATTTGTATGTTTTATACCAATCTTTATGGAGGTCATGACTCAGTAGCATCACTCCTGCTGGTGCTTTTGTCGCTTTGCTGAGTTTCGAAGCTGAAACCTAAAGCAGACCTTCAGTGCTGCAGCTCCTGGCTTCCGGCAGCCAGTGTGAGAAGCAGGTATTCAGCCATTATTTTGTCAAGATCAATGAGATGTCTGAATTCATTACTGTAAACAAAGAGCAATTATGCTCTTTACTTGGAGAGTCGGCTTTTACAGCAGACAATCAATCCAGGCACAATGGTGCTGGGGCTCAGGGCCACAATGTGAATTAACATCAAGTGAAGGAAAAGCGACTGTAGATGCCAGAACAAAAATGCAGAGGAAAGCACATTAACAATTGATGTGAAAACATATCAATTCCTCACAGAAGGAATTAAGTTTATTTACTTATAACAGTTTATATTATATTATATTATATTATATTATATTATATTATATTATATTATATTATATTATATTATATTATATTATATTATATTATATTATATTATATTATATGTAAGTTTTTTTTCACACCAAATGTGATAAAACTACATAGTATATGTATAGTTATATAATAACAGTTATTTTTGTCAGTTCTATCTGATTGTCACCTGAAGACGCTGGACAACAGAGTAGAGGATCCAAATGCAGTTTTATTAGAATCATCTACCAAGCAAGTGTCAAAACAGGAACAAACAGGTGCATGCAGAGTAAACCAAAGCGTGATCGGTAACAGCGTTAACATTGTTAACAATGTAAACAAAGAAACAAAGCAAAGGTCAAACACGGCAAGAAAAATGTGTCATAATCCTCAATGTGTATGCGCAAAGTGTGGTGTATGAATAGTCTGTGTAATGAGTCCTTGATCAGCTTCCAGCTGTGTGTGGAATTTATTACCGGAACCGGAACAGGTGTGTGTGTGTTGCATGACGGGAAATGTAGTTTATAAAGTGACAGAATTGTGAAGGTGCGTGTTTACCAGCGATCTGCAAGCCTGGATAAGTGCTGGATAAGTTAGATAATAAAGGGACTAAGCTGAAGAAAAATGAATGAATTATAATAATATATTATATTATATTATATTATATTATATTATATTATATTATATTATTTTATTATATTATATTATATTATATTATATTATATTATATTATTATATTATATTATATTATATTATATTATATTATATTATATTATATTATATTATATTATATTATTTTATTATATTATATTATATTATATTATATTATATTATATTATATTATATTATATTATATTATATTATATTATTCATTCATTCATTCATTCATTTTCTTGTCGGCTTTGTCCCTTATATTATTCATTCATTCATTCTCTTGTCGGCTTTGTCCCTTGCGGGGTCGCCACAGCGGAATGAACCGCCAACTTATCCAGCACGATTTTACGCAGCGGATGCCCTTCCAGCCGCAACCCATCTCTGGGAACTTCCACACACACATTCACACTCATACACTATGGACAATTTAGCTTACCCAATTCACCTGTACTGCATGTCTTTGGACTGTGGGGGAAACCGGAGCACCCGGAGGAAACCCACGCGAACCCAGGGAGAACATGCAAACTCCACACAGAAACGCCAACTGACCCAGCCCAGCCGAGGTTCGAACCTGCGACCCAGCGACGTTCTTGCTGTGAGGCAACAGCACTACCCACTGCGCCACTGGGTTGCCCCCCTTATATTATATTATATTATATTATTATTAATTAATCCAACTCTTGAAAGCTTATTTTAACATATTTCACCCCAACTGGGGAAAAAAGTACATTTATTTTGTTTAATGACAATGATTTTTTTCTCATTGTTGATATTTACACAAACACAATTTTCCACCAAATTCTCATCTGCATCCTTCCAGATGTTTTACTTTTATCGTTTTAGCTTGTGTGGAATTCTATTTGTTGTCATTGACGAGTCTCATTACATTCTCATTACTATCATAAAGTAATTAATGAAATGCATTAAAAATGAAGTGTGTAATTTTCTTTAATCACATTTCTGCTTAATTTACTTTAATAGCATTTAATTAAACAACCCATCTCCCAGTTCTCATTACTGCAATGTAAAAAAAAAAACATCTGATATAATGTTTAACTTATTATGTTACACTCACTTTCTATTTTGTGAAGCTCAGTAATCAATTGTTAAATATCAGAAATAAACTGTGATTTTACACATTGTGTTTGATGAACAAAATAAATATGCCATGTCAGTGTACCCAGTTTTATTGACTGAACACTTTATTGATTGTTTACAGTTTGACCAAACTGTTATGGGATGTAATGAAAAAGTGAGATCTACAAAAACACATGTACATCTTTCTTATAATAAGAAGATTTCTATTTCATTCATTCATTTTCCTTGTCCCTTATTATTATTATTAGTCCCTTATATATCAGGGGTCGCCACAGCGGAATGAACCGCCAACTATTCCTGCATATGTTTTACACAGCGAATGCCCTTCCAGCTGCAACTCATTTAAAAATTTCAAATCCCATGGCACTTCTCGTAAAAAGTAGGGAGGTAACCCAGGTGTCCTGGCCAAATTTTCTCCATCGGCCCTTACTCATGGCCTCCTAATCATCACCATCCACTGAATTGGCTCTATCACTGTCTCTCTCTGGTGTGTGGTGAGCTCACTGGCGCCATTGTCTTGCGGCTGCCGTCGCATCATCCAAAAGGATGCTACACATTGGTGATGGTATGAAGAGAACCCCCTCATGATTATGAAGCACTTTGGGTGAATGGCCATACACAATAAATGTGCTATATAAATACACATTACATTACATAAAGCAGTTAAGTTTGAACTGCATTCATTAACAGACATTTCTGGTTGTTTAAATTATGTGATTGAGATCGTTTGCTTCAACAAGAGTAAACTGTGTTTCAGACTATAGTTTAATACACAAGGTGATCCAAATGAGATCTCATTGATTCTAAATGAATTTTACTCCTGAGTTCTATTTGCTTAAATTAAGCTTAAATAACACCACTTAAATGTCATAAATAAATCAAGTTAAACTAATGATTCATTTGAGGAATGGACCCTTTTCACATTTCCAGGTTTCTCAGCATAGTTAGGTAAACTTAAGAGTGCAGTGAATGGGAAAGTACAACAAATAATGTTTTTACAATCATATTTGCTCAAATAATAAAAGATAAACTCAAAGATAGTGTTAGCAAGACTTTCAGCAAAAAGAGAGAATACATTAAATTTACAGTCCTTCCCCATAGACGCTGCATTAGAAACACCTTGCATAATTTGAAATTTGTTTTTTGTAATTTGATGCAAAGATGATGTAATACATACGTAAATACATACAGTTGAAGTCAGAATTAATAGCCCCCTTGTTTATTTTTTCCCCAATTCCTGTTTAATGGAGAGAACACATTTCAACACATTTCTAAACATAATAGTTTTAATAACTCATTTCTAATAACTGATTTATTTTAACTTTGCCATGATGACAGTAAATAATATTTTATTAGATATTTTTCAAGACAATTCTATACAGCTTAAAGTGACATTTAAAGGCTTAACTAGGTTAATTAAGTTACCTAAGCAGGTTAGGGTAATTAGGCAAGTTATTGTATAATGATGGTTTGTTCTGTAGACTAGCGAAAAAATAAATAGCTTAAAGGGGCTAATAATTTTGACTTTAAAATGGCATTTAAAACATTTTAAACTCCTTTTATTCTAGCTGAAATAAAACAAATAAGACTTTCTCCAGAAGAAAAAATATTATCAGACATACTGTAAACATTTCCTTTCTCTGTTAATCATAATTTGGGAAATATTTAAAAAACATAAACAAATTCAAAGGAGGGCTAATAATTCTGACTTTAACTGTATATGTACATTTGTTTTTCTTTAAATATTGATGGATTTAAGATGCTGATGACCATTAAATGCATTATAACAGTCTTCTGAAAAGGGTCAGTATCCATTCAGGAGCAAGGCTTGAATTTTCTGACCTCCACTGTTTGCTTTGGAGGGTTGATCTGGGACTCGGAGGTGTGATTTCTTCATTCGCTCTTCTCATGCCGCAGCAGGTCTGGTTATGATCTGTCTTCTGTGGTCTGTGCAGGTCTGTGCTGTGTGTGTTTTTTCTGAAGAGCGTCGACTGCTGCTCTGACATGGAGAAGCTCATCCCTCTGGCTAAATGCCTGCTCAGTTGTGAAAGTGGAAAATTGGGTGTGATGTGTTGTTTGGAAATCAAAGCGCCTGTGATGAAAGTGTCAGCTTTACTCTCTTTTTTGTGTTCCTTCTTCATGAACACCAGCAAATTCTGCCAATTGTCAACAAAGCGAAAAACTCTTGGCGTGTTGAGCAGACTCACGGATTGTTGCCCTTCAGAAAAGCATTGGCAGCTATAGATGTAGAGTAAAGTCTGTTATCAATGAGAAGAAATGACTAAAACATGTGGAAGAAGGGCCAGTCAACTGTTTTCTCGTCTTTGGTGTTGCTCATTTCCCAGTGAATACGGGGATTAAATGAACTGCCACACATAGGCATTTGTTTAATTTTTGCCTTTCTAAGAAGGCCTATGGTTGCTATAATCTGTGATTTCTTTAGCGTTTGTAATTGTTTGTTTATTATGAAATTGTTTAACAATTCATAAATATTTATTATATGAAATATTATTCATTCATTCTTGTCGGCTTTGTCCCTTGCGGGGTCGCCACAGCGGAATGAACCGCCAACTTATCCAGCACGATTTTACGCAGCGGATGCCCTTCCAGCCGCAACCCATCTCTGGGAACTTCCACACACACATTCACACTCATACACTATGGACAATTTAGCTTACCCAATTCACCTGTACTGCATGTCTTTGGACTGTGGGGGAAACCGGAGCACCCGGAGGAAACCCACGCGAACCCAGGGAGAACATGCAAACTCCACACAGAAACGCCAACTGACCCAGCCCAGCCGAGGTTCGAACCTGCGACCCAGCGACGTTCTTGCTGTGAGGCAACAGCACTACCTACTGCGCCACTGGGTTGCCATGAAATATTATATTATATATATATATATATATATATATATATATATATATATATATATATATATATATATATATATATATATATATATATATATATATATATATATATATATATATATATATATATATATATATATATATATATATTTATATTTATTAAATTATATATAAATATTTATTAGGGATGCAAGGGAAGGCAAAGTTTATTTATATAGCATATTTCATACACAGTGGTAATTTAAAGTGCTTTACATAACCTGGAATAAAAGAAACAAGTATAAGATAATAAAAACAACAAAGAGTAAATATGATTAAAAACAGATTTAAATGTGTTAAACGGGTTATAAAAGAATGAAAAAGAAAAGGAAGACATAGTGCGATCTGTCGGACGTAGCACAGTGCTCATTCAGTAAAGGCACACCTAAACAGATGTGTTTTAAGTGTTGATTTGAACGTGCCTAATGTTGGAGCACATGTGATCATTTCTGGAAGCTGATCCCAGCAGCGGGAGGTGTAATAGCTGAAGTGCGATTCACCCTGCTTTGACTGAAGATTTATTTGATCCTAGAGATTTGAGTGATCTGTTGGGTTTGTATCCCGTGAGCATATCTGTAATGTATTGAAGTCCTAGGCCATTTAGTGATTTATAGACAAGTAGTAACACTTAAATATCTATTGTGAATGTATCTGAGAGCCAGTATAAAGACCTGAGGACAGTTGTGATGTGCTCAGATTTTCAGGTTCTGGTCAGAAATTTGGCAGCAGCGTTCTAGATGAGCTGTAACTGTCTGACTGTCATTTTGGAAGGGGTCAATGAGGAGTCTATTAAAGTAATCTACTCTGCTGGTGATAAAAGCATGAAGTCCTCACTGGAAGCAAAACATCTAATTCTTGCAATGTTTTTGAGATGATAGTATGCTGATTTACTTACTGCTTTGACATGACGACTGAAACTCTCAACCTTATTTTTAGTTGTTTGACCCCTAGAGACAGGGTACGCATTCTTGAGAACCTCATTTCTGTTTTCACCGAAATAAAAATTCTTGGCCGAAACTGAAAACCAAAAAGAGGAAACCAAGGTCGAAAACCAAAATTGCATTTATGGATATTGAATTTATGGCTATGACTGTGTACTAACCTTACTAAAATCAAGGCATTGCAATTGCATACATTAATATTAAAGTGTCAAAGAATAAATTAATTACAAATTATGAAAATATTTTTTAGCACATTGCAACAATGGGTTATCATTTCTGCGGATGGAAACTTCAGACAGATAACATCTAGTTGTTTAGTGGTTTCATCATACTGTTTCAGCCATGTTGTTTTGGGGATGAAAATCTTTCGGCAGAAAACTGAAAATGCACTTTTGGACCTTTTTTGGTGCCCAAATATTCAGTGCATCCCTAGTTTTTATCTATATATTTAGTTATTTATTTGATATCAAAATCAATTTGTTAATAAAGTAACATTTTCTTATAAAATAATAAAATGAAATTGTATCAATTATGAAATATAAATAATAATTTTTATTGAAATTGAAATAGTAATGTGTTAAATAATAATTTGTTTATGAAATAAACCATAATTTGTTTATATTTGTGATTTATAGTAAATAACTTTTAATCATGAAATAATCAATTAAATAGTTATTTATTTTTATAATTTTAATTAATTATTTTATAATCAGGCAAAATGCTTATTAAAGTGAAGACTTTTTTGATAATGAACATTAAATTGGTATTTTATAAAGTGAATAAATGTCATTATTAGATTTTCTTTTTTTAAATTCAATAAAAAATATGTAGACTTTTTCCTATGATTTGTATTTTTCATTATTAGTATTATGTATTCTTATTCATTTTCTATAATATCATTTCAATGATTACCAAAAATTTACCATATAAAAACCCATATAGATCATTCATTTTTATGTATAAGGTATAATCAACGGCTTGCTGTGCGTTAAAGGATTTTAATGCATGATGTGGAGGTGAAGGACCACACAACGCGCAGTGGAGCAAAGTTATGAACTTTTAAAACACCAGTTCAACTGCACATAAGATGCATTTTGAAGAGAAAGCAGCCAAAGTCCATTTCAGAAATCTCTGCTGTTAAATATGTAGGCAAATTTTGCAAAAGAAAAAAAACATATCAGGACAGGTAAGAAAACATTCTGCTTTATTTCTCTTCTTTAAAAAAAAAACAATCAGCCGAACACACAGGATCAGTGTAAAATTACATGTTTTATGTTCATACATTAATTATGGAGCTTATCTTTGTAATCTGCCAAAAAAAAAATACACCAGAGAACAAATAATAGGTTCAAAAGTCCAAAGATTGACCATTAGATACACCAAAGATTCATTATATATCACGTTTTAACAACAAAGATGCAAGAGATAAGATCCAGCGGCAGGCCCTGAGATGGTCTGGCCGATATAAAGCTTCAGTCTGTGGGGAGCTGTTGGCGGAGCTACCGCTGACTGCCTGGAGCTTCCAAAATTTTTAAAGACACATTCTCTTAATACATAGTCTGACGATTTTACTTTAAAATAAATATATTCTCGCTTGGAAAAACTCTTAAAACTTGATTTTGTGGCATAATTGTTTTATTAATTGATTATTTTGCTAATTGTGTGGATTTCCCGTTTAACAGTCCTCATCGGTTTCCTGTGCAGCACATGCGAGTTGCTATATGGTAAATAAAAACATTTGGGGAAAGCGCATTTATTTAGAACTGCGATCAAAACTGACTGGAACTACCTGTGCGTTTTAATGAAAATAATGCACATGCTCCAGCCAATCAGAATCAAGAATTTCAACAGACCATGGAACAAGTCAACTTACACTTTGACCCCAGCTGATGAGCTGATGTATCTCCATAACATTTATTTTTCATATACTGTAGCACCACCAGTTTATCAAATTGTATTTATCTTCATTGTCTTAACATCCTCAAATCCCACTTCGCATCCCTTTTGTAACAAAACGACACTTTAGAAACTGAGAACTCAAAGCAGTGAATCAAAGCCAAGAGTTCTTAACTGTGATTTAAAAGCTAAAAAGGTTCATTTAGCATTGCTAACAAGCCTTCCTTTTTGCTAGCTCCGAGCTACAGCGTGGCCTTAGCCACACTAATGTACTGTGTCTAATTCAGATTAAAAGCCAGGTGGATGAGGCCCAAGGAGGTCAGCGCTCAAATTGGTTTCTTCCGAGGACTAAAGAGGAGGATATTCCATATAGGTCAAAAAGTGACTCTCCAGAAACACAAGGACTAAATCATTTGTAATGTTTTAACAAAGATCAGTGTTTGTGTCTCCTATTGGAAATAGTTTGACATTTATTTTAGAGGATCTGAATTGTAAATGAGGCTTTGGGTGTTTAATTCTGTTATTCTTTTGGCTCTTTGTGTTCTGGAGCTGGTACAGTAAGAAGGTCAAAACTGGCATGTCTGTTACTGCTGCAGCCTGTGGCCAAAGGCCCTATTTAAACACATACACTGCAAAAAATGCTTTTCTTACTCAGATTTTGTGTCTTCTTTCTAGTCCAAATATCTAAAAATTCTTAAATCAAGAAGCATTTTCTAAAAAATGTTGTTATGTTTTCAGAAATAATATGCCAAAATTAGATTTTTTCCTTAAAACAAGCAAAATAATCTGCTTATGCCATAAGCAAAATAATCTTATGTCAAAGTGAAAACAACTGGCGATCTAACTGGCTGGCACCTGTTTGACGATTTAAAGTTCACCAGAGATGGCAAAAGTACACATATCCTTTACTTAAGTAGAAGTACAAATACTCATGTTTAAAAAAACACTGCTCATTAAAGGAATTAAACTGCATAACGTATTCATAGGTATTTCATTGCTTTATTACAAACGTTGACAAAAAAAGCACATGTTTGTTAGTAGTTTTTTTTTAATTTTATTTTATTTTAATTTAATTTTTTTTTTTTTTTTTTTTTTTTGGGGGGGGGGGGGGGGGGGGGGGGGTGCGGTATTAAAGGGCCATGAAACCCCCTGTCTCAGCACCTCACCCCCTGTGTTTTCACACCTCTAGTTTGAAAAAAGTCAGGAAAGTGGGCGTGTCCAGCTCTGTTTAGGTGGGAGTGTCGGGGGAGGGAAAGAGGGAAGGATTTGCAAAGAAGGGAGTTTCCATTTGGGCACGCGCTGATTTCACAGGCAAAACAAACACAGACGCAGGGGAGAATGACAGTGACTGTGTTTACACGGACATCAGTATAATTAATTTGTCGACTTTAACTGCAGTTTGGCACTTTAACTTTTTATTCTGGAATATTTCCTGCATGTCGCCTGTGACAAACGAGATATTGAAAGCGAGGAACTGCTGGAGAGTGGAGTTTTAATTATATGTTTGATACCGCACGGTGAATGGGAGAAAAAAATCCTCCGCATTTATCTGTAACTTATGCACTCGGTAGGTAGCGTCAGAAAGCCGTGTGTATAGACTATCCTGTCACAAAATGCAGCATAAACCCTGCACGACGGGAATAATTTGATTGTGTTAACATGTTTACGCTCGGAGAGCAGCATTTACAGCGGATCTTTCAGTCTATAATATTGTACTAAAATATTGCAGTGATATTAATGTACTGTAAACTGAGTAACTAAATCATTTTTACTGGGGTATGTTTTTAAAAACTGAAAGACCTCTGCTGACGATACAAACTAACTTTGCCATCTGGGTTAAACAAAGGGCACTGCTCTCACACACACTTACCAAATCTGTAGACAGACAATCACACTGGAACTGTGTCTTTTTTTAAAAGGAGACGAGCGGCAAATCCGGATTTCACCATTTCCAGATGCGAAAAGCTCTCGGGTAAAAATGTTCCTTACAAACGCTTTTCTGTCGCGTGCACTATAATCCATACGTGATTCCAGCAGCTCTCTCATAGAGGGAAAATGAAAACAAAACCTTTGTTGGAGCACAATAATTAACACAGCGCAATAATAAATGCAACACCGACGACCGTGTCTCCAAATTCTTGTTCTTTCACTTGTTTTGGCAACACAACGTGGCGTCTCTCTGCCGTCTGAACACTGTAAGAGGTAAACAGTCTTCGAAGCTATCATGCATAATAATGAAGTTGCGCCGCATACACAACAGAGCGCACTGATTGGTTTGAACAAAGTCTTTCTCATGAATTAATGCCGCACCCTCAGATACGTCATGTTGTACTCGCAGGTACAGACAGCCACTCGCCACTCTGGATTTACACGCAAGTATCTCATGACCATGACGCAGCTTCGAAAATTCGTTTCAAACCGGAAGAACGAATTTGCTCAAAATAACGCAAAAACAACCAATTTTCACTTTTTAGTGCAATATATGTGTCCTAATAGTGTTTATAGCAGCATGGGACACACATATGACTGTCAACAGCTCAAAGAATGTGTTTTGGTGTTTCGTGACCCTTTAAATTGAAAGATCAAAGAAGCATTGTGTGGTCAGAAGTGGACAAAAGACTTTAACCCTATTTAAATGCCAGATTTGAACAGGAATGCGTCTATTGTTTTACTTGTGATCAGATCGACCAAATCGCATCCAAATCATTTATTACCAGTCAGTATGTTTACATCACAGGCTCCCTCTGTCTCATCTATGTTATCCTTTCCCATGTTAAGCTTAAATAAACAAGCCTACGGTGCGCGATCGGAGGTTGAAAAAGCCGCACACTGCAGCACACAGGCGCACAATGACAAAGAATAGATTGACTGAATCAAAAAGGCGTTTAAATTGCACAATGACAAGAAATAATATAGATCACGCCACAAAAAGTAACGAGTCAGAAAGTAACGAGTCCGATTTAAAAATGTAAGGAGTAGAAAGTACAGATCTTTGTGTAAAAATATAAGGAGTGAAAGTAAGAAGTTGTCAGAAAAATAAATAGTGGAGTAAAGTATTGATACACCGTAAAATATTTGACCTTAAATTTACAGTAAATTACTGGCTAATAATTGCATTACTTTCACAATAGGGTACTGTATGTAAATTCACAGTAAATTTATGGGAGGTACTTCATATTAACAATATTTTTGTAAATATTTTTAAATGTCAATAAATAGCCTGTACTAGTTAATGTGTATTAGTTATTGTGTAAAGTTAATATGTATTAATTTCTAAGTTGAATAAAATATTAATAGTGTTTGAATTCCTATAACTAACATGCAAAAGATATAGCCATTTTTACAGTAATTTGCTATAATCATGATGCCTGCCTTCATTTAACAATAAAATTCTGAATAATCCTGTAAAGTGACACTAATGTAATTTACTGTAAAAAGTTACAGTAACATGTTGTGAAATTCTGGGAATTTATTACAGTGTACCAGAAAAATCTAATTAAGTACAGTAACGAAGTATTTGTACTTTGTTACTTCCCATCTCTGAAGTTCACTCAGAGTTTGTGTGAATCATTGACGCTGACATTAGAAAAAGAACATTGAAATTAATTTCAGTAATCTGAGGAGAGTTCCTTTTGGTGAAGCTACCTTCATGTTTAAGCCTGCCCTCTAGTTCAGGTCAAAAGCCATGTGATTAGAGCAGCGTGACTAGTCGACGTCAATCAAAAAGTCTGTGCAACCCCTAGTTTCTAGTTTAAGTGGTTGTTAGGGTGGGTAGTTTACTGCTGGTTGCTAGCGTATACTGAATGGTTGAGATACCGTTCTGGAGGGATTTTAGGTTTATGATTCATCCAGTTTTATATTTCCTCTACGCTGAAAAAATATTCATTAGATTTACTACATTTTTTAAGTAAATAAGTGGTCCCACTTTATATTGTGTCGCTTATACCTGCGAACTTACATGGTAATTAGATGTGTAAGTAGTATGTAACTACAGTGTATGTACACACGTTTACACAGTATTTACTTTTGTGTTACTGGTGTAACTACACTCATGTAACAACCCACTGAATAGTATTTGTAAGTACAAATGTGTAACAGGACATTGGTAACAACAGTAGGAAAGTACACATCTGTAACAAGAATTATGTAAGTGCATTGTGTAACAACAATATGTACTTGCAGATGTTTTCCCACTTCCACACCTGTTTGCAGATCATGCACTTGTGAACACTGTATGGCAGAAGTAATGCTGCATTAGAAGGTTTCACCTTGTGATACCAGTGTACTTACATGGTAACTCCACAGGAACTGTCCACTTAATATAAAGTGTAAAATGGTCACAAATTACTGTGTAACTTGTAGAAATATCTTCTATGCAACACTTTAATAACAGTGTAGTTACATGGTAACTCCACAATAACAGTCCACAATATAAAGTTTAAAATAAAATTCATTTTCGCTTCGGCCTAGTCCCTTTATTAATCTGGGGTCGCCACAGCGGAATGAACCGCCAACTTATCCAGCATATGTTTTACACAGTGAATGCCCTTCCAGCTGCAACCCATCTAAGCCGAAAAGAAAATGAATGAATGTATGAACAGTAATTTGTGACCATTTTACACTTTATATTGAGTGGATCCTGTGGATTTACCATGCAAGTACACTTGTATCACAAGGTGAAACCTTCTAATGCAGCATTAGTTCTGCCATACAGTGTTCACAAGTGCATGATCTGCAAACAGGTGTGGAAGTGGGAAAACATCTGCAAGTACATATTGTTGTTACACAATGCACTTACATAATTCTTGTTACAGATGTGTACTTTCCTAGTGTTACCAATGTCCTGTTACACATTTGTACTTACACATACTATTCAGTTGGTTGTTACATGAGTGTAGTTACACCAGTATACACAAGTAAATACTCTGTAACCGTGTGTACATACACTGTAGTTACATACTACTTACACATCTAACTACCATGTAAGTTCACAGGTATAAGCGACACTTAATATAAAGTGGGACCCAATGTTTGCAACCACTTACCTTAAAATTTTTTAAAATCTGATTAATCATTCTTATTGAAATTTACTAGGGGTAGCATGTACAGTGTGAAAAGCAATGGACTGAGTACTGAGCCTTGCAGTATTCCGTAATGAACTTGAACTTGATATGATACCTCTTATTTACTGCTACAAACTGATAAGCGTCAGATTTGAACCATGCTATCTCAGTCCTAGTATTACCAACATAATTGTTAAACCATACTCGAGACAATGTTGTGATTGACAGTATCAATCAAATGCATGCTAAGATTAACTGTCACTAATAGAGAGATGCAGCCAAGTTAAGCATTGAGCTTGGGTTCAGTCCGTATTCATCTGACAATCAAAACACAGCCTTTGATGATTAGAGAGATGAGCCCACAGGACAGATCCTTAACTAAGACTTCACAGACAGGAAGAGTCCTCTACATAGATCCCTATATGGCCATGTTGAACACACCACATCCAGGACAGTCTGAGACCTGAACCTCTACCAAGAAAAATACTCATTGCGCTTCATTGATTATTCAGTTGTCCTCTTATTACTTGATGTTTATTCATTTGACCAGAGGTCACTGATCCCCTGACTAACCTTGGTTTCCACAAAGTTTATTTTTTTTCTTTTTTCTTTGTTGTTTAGCTTAGGGGCAACACGGTGGCTCAGTGGTTAGCACTGTTGCCTCACAGCACGAAGGTCACTGGTTTGAGTCCCAGCTGGGTCAGTTGGCATTTTTGTGTGAAGTTTGCATGTTCTACCCGTATTGGTGTGGGTTTTGGTGTGGGGCTCCAGTTTCCCCCACAGTCCAAAGACATGCACTATACTGTAGGTGAATTTAATAAACAAAATTGGCCGTACAGTGTGTGAATGAGTGTGTATGGGTGTTTCCCAGTACTGGGTTGCAGCTGGAAGGGCATCCACTGCATAAAACATATGCTGGATAAGTTGAGAAGGGTCTGGCTGCAGATTTGCGCTTGCACTTACATGCTGTGTTCACACCAGATGCGGAAGAAGCGGCAATCGCGAGTGATTTACATGTTAAGTCAATGCAAAGGCGCGAATAGACATCCTGCGCTTAAGACATCTGAACTTAAGCGGACATTCGCGCCGCGTTAACCAATCAGGAGCTTGCTCTTGTGGGGGCGTTGCCAGAAACTACAGTGAAATGCTTAGAAAAAAAGGCACTTATGTAAGGGTGACAGATAAGAAGTTTGTTGCAACGCTCTTAATGAAATCCCTTACCTCAGGGATTTTTCCCCCTCAGGGACACTCTTTAGTTAAATTACTGAAGGACTTTCATGCAAGCGGGCAGAGGTGTCGATTGTAAATGACGTCACTTGCAGAGGAAGCGTGGTTGCCTGAGAGTGCAAGTCCGAGAGTGCAAGCCTGAAAGTGCAAGTTCAAATCTGCAGCCAGACTCTATTGGATAAGTTGGCAGTTCATTCTACTGTGGCGACCCCTGATGGATAAAGGGATTAAGCTGAAGGAAAATGAATGAATGAATGAATGTTTAGCTTAAAGCTGCTCTAGAGTTCATCACATCCTTCACTATTGACATTCTTATCGAACTGAACTGATTCATTATTGAACTACTACAAAACTAGCATTCTGTAGAACTGAATGTGCCTGTAGAACACAGTTTCATCATTGCTTTACGATAATGAAACTGCATACCTGATTTAAAACTAATATTCCATGTTCATTCCTGTATAGCTTACCATGCTTTGACAGACTCTGACACTATAGAAATAAAAGTTAAATGACTTGACTATCATGCAATAAGAGCAGATACCTCTATTTTTGACAGAAAATGCACATTTGAAATGGGTTGGAAAATTTACACATTTTCTAGAATCAATGTTTTTTTATTAACAAGCCTAATAACAGCTGTCTTGAAGGTTTTAGTTAGGATGAATGCTGTTGGATTCTAGGTGGTTGTTAGAGTATTTCTAGGGCATTTAGATGGAGAGTTTTGAATGGTTGTTAGAATCTTCTTGGTTGTTTGCTACATAAAAAATTAAACTAAAGATTGCTTTAGTTATATTGTTTTGTAATATTTTAAGTAATTTGTGATGCCACACAGTCAAATCTTTAGCTGAACAGATCCACCACTTTTGACGCTCATAAATGTTCATGAAAGTCATCCTGCTAAATCCATATGAAATAGTCCCTTAAAAGTGACATCAGGTCTTTAGTATCACTTTCAGGCGCGTTACCACTCACACTACTTCTTCAGCCTCAGGCGCCTAGACAGCAGCTCTGCACAAAACGTTTGGCCAGAGGAGATGGTCATGCCCAACTGAGCCTGTTTTCTCTCTAGGTTTTTTCCTTCACTTTTGTCATTTGGTGAAGTTTGTTCCTCGCCACCTTCACCACTGGCTTGCTTGGTTTTGGGACTTGTAGAGCTGCCCATCGATGGGTTTGCTCTTCAGTGTTTGGATGAACAGTGTTACACTGAACTGAACTGAACTAAACTGAACTTCAACTCTGAAAACTGGACAGACGCAGCTTCAATTTACTAGAACATCTATGTTAAGCTGCTTTGACACAATCTACATTGTAAAAGCGCTATAGAAATAAAGATGAATTGAATTGAACTACAAGCGTACCGCACCAAAGCCCGACTGAACCGCGCTCTGGAACACCTCTTTCAACTGGGCCAGTGCCGTCCAACTGAACCGTGCCTGGGCCCTATTCGGAGCACTCACACTTGTCAAACGAACCGGTAAATGGGGGTCAAATGTGCATAAGCACGGTTTGGATAGCCTAGTGTGAGTACACCCTTATTTCAGTATGTTGATGTGCTTCCAACTGAAACCGAATATTGAGTAGGGGTGAGGATTTTTTTGCACATCATTCCCTCATAGCAAACTAACATATAATATGGGCGTGGTTAAGAATGTGGCTGAAACTGTCAAACTGACGTCAACAGAGAAAGACCACCACTTATTCTCAACATGGGAATAAATGGTCAGACTTTGATTGAAGATTACCAAATCAAACATGTTTATTTCAGTGAGTTAACATGCACAGATTTGTTCACCTGAAGAATAACAATCTACGCTAGCAAAATAAATATTGTACATTTTGATTTTACACAAATTGTAAGGTACTAATACAACCCAGGCTCATTCTGAAAACGTACCTCTATATATATTTCTGGAGACCCCCAAATATGTCCCAGGAGGTATGTTTTTTGCAGTTTTTGTTTTCACAAATCCACCAGATGCCACTGTGTACGCTTTTTGAGATCTCAAATTTTTCTTGCGAGTGTTATTCGCACCTGCTGTTTTCGCATAAATTAACCAGAGTGACTGACTGTTTGACTGACTGAATGACTGAATGACTGACTGACTGACCGATCGGCTGACCCACCCTCCTCCTTACCTAAACCCAACCAATAGTATTTTAAAAAGCACAGATTGACCCGCCCACCCACTTCCCTAAACCCAACCTACAATTTTAAAAAGCAATCCAGAAAAAGAAAAACTTTTTTAGCACGTTTTACCACATTCTCACCATTATTTACTTGTTTATTTTATTTTTTGGATTCTGTTGTTGTCTTACCTACTTTTTGGAACCTTTCTTCAACGAAATCGAATCTCGTCGTCATGGTCAACTCCTCTCTGTCAAGTCCCCCAACGTACATAGCGAGCTAACTGGACAAACTGGTAACAGCGGGAAAGCCATCCATACAGGTAAGCGGTCAGTTGGTAATCGCGAAAATGAACGATGTCATATCACCCCAAAGCATTCATTTTAAAAACAAAATGCAGCCATACGTACTTCTGGCTACATAATTCGCAATCTCCAGAAATGTATATATGGCTACGTTTTCAGAATGAGCCTATGTTGTACCAATAAGAACATTTTAGTAGTAAATAAAGGTGATGCCCCAATGGTTTCTGTACCTTTTTCTAAGAGTGTAAGTTTGAATAGCAGTGGATAATATATGTTTGTTCTTTGCAAGCTTATAAAACTATTGTTCCATCTCTTTTCAGACTGAGCTTTTAGGTAGTCTCACTCCTAAAAAAGTCAGATTTTTTCACATTTATAGCATCTGTGCCCTTGAGCTAGAAAGCAATCAAAGGCATTATCCCTGTTTGTGAGGTTCTGTCTTGCTTTGAGCCAAGCAACACTCAATCCATTTGAAAACAGGGCTCTTTTACTGAAAAAAAACAACTATTTGACTTCACCACGATGAGTCATAAAAAACACATCACTTCTCCTATCACCCTATAAACGACCCCAGCGCCAATTTAATCCGCATTCTTTCTTGTCAGCTTTCCACGTTTTTACAAGAACACGAGCACTCTAACCAGTTGTCTATTTAAATCATTTTATAAAGAGTGCATAAACCATTCACCTCTGATTTGTGTTGGGAGTGCAGTGTTAAAAAAAAACACATCGACCACCCCTGAAGGACTGTTTGCACTCGGAAGATTGCAGAAGACGTTTGGTGCGTCAGGACATGGGTGGTTGTTGGCATGTTAAGTAGCTCACTAGCGCAGTCTATAAAAGCCAGGAGTGAGCAGCCCACCTGGAGAGAAGCCCAATGCCCGAGGAGGAAGTCAAGGACATGTGAATTAGTCCAAGCCGCCTAAGTGCAGAAGCGCAGTTTAAAGCAGCCATCCACATTGGCACAGAAATGGGTTGACTGATGCTGTGTCAACAAATAAAATTGATTAGGCCAGGTGATTCTGCACAGAAAACATGAAAGTAGGTTATGTAAGAGTGTGCAGATCTTAGTGAAAGTGAAGGAAGACACAAGAACTACAGTTTGTAGATCATATCAAACTTTTTAGGGGCGTTGGTATGGTATGGTATGGTATGGTATGGTATGGTATGGTATGGTATGGTATGGTATGGTATGGTATGGTATGGTATGGTAGTTGGTATAGTAGTTGGTATGGTAAGGTAGTTGGTATGGTATGGTATGGTATGGTATGGTATGGTATGGTATGGTATGGTAGTTGTTATGGTAAGGTAGTTGGTATGGTATGGTATGGTAAGGTAGTTGGTATGGTATGGTATGGTATGGTATGGTAGTTGGTATGGTATGGTATGGTATGGTATGGTATGGTAAGGTAGTTGGTATGGTATGGTATGGTATGGTATGGTATGGTATGGTATGGTATGGTATGGTATGGTATGGTATGGTAAGGTATGGTATGGTATGGTATGGTATGGTATGGTAAGGTAGTTGGTATGGTATGGTATGGTATG
>LR812538.1:45425842-45485842 GCA_903798195.1 Danio kyathit | reverse complement strand
GTAAGGTATGGTATGGTATGGTATGGTATGGTATGGTATGGTATGGTATGGTATGGTATGGTATGGTATGGTAAGGTATGGTAAGGTAAGGTATGGTAAGGTAAGGTATGGTATGGTATGGTATGGTATGGTATGGTATGGTATGGTATGGTATGGTATGATAAGGTAGCTGGTTGGTAAGATAGTTGGTACGGTATGGTATGGTATGGTATGGTATGGTATGGTATGGTATGGTATGGTATGGTATGGTATGGTATGGTATGGTATGGTATGGTATGGTATGGTAAGGTATGGTAAGGTAAGGTATGGTATGGTATGGTATGGTATGGTATGGTATGGTATGGTATGATAAGGTAGTTGGTTGGTAAGGTAGTTGGTACGGTATGGTATGGTATTTTAATTTCATGGGACCTTTAAGAATTTGGACAAGTAAATTACATACAAAGTCAATGCAAACATGTAAATAAAAGTTAATTTTGTGAAGATGTGAATACAATAGTGTGCAATATTTTAAGTTTAAATAACTGTTGTTATTATTTTTGTTGTTGTTTGATGGTTTTTAAATACTTTAAAATGCCATTTAGTCCTGTGATAATAAAAACAAATGATTCGTTAATAAATTAATCTTCAGTGTTGAATTATTCTTCAGATATTAGTAGTAAATAGTATTATAAACTGCTCATTTGGGCTCAAAAAACATTTTTAATTGGTTAATATTGTTGAAAACAATTATGCTACCTAATATTTTATGGGCGGTGATACATTTTTTAGGATTCTTTAATAAATTAAGTATTACAGCGGGGGGGAAATTTATTGAACATGTCACCATTTTTCTCAGACAAACATCTTTCTAAAGGTGACTTGAAATTTTCCCCGAATGTTGGTAACAACCAAAGAAATTCATATATGCAAAAAAAATGAATCTAATTAGTTTACAAGTTAAGGTATGCATAATTAGATCAAATGAAGCATGGAAAAAGTATTGAACACATGAAGAAAAGGAGGTGTAGAAGAGCAGTGAAAACCCACACAGCAGCTGAAATCTCTCAGTAGTTCTTCAGCAACCCACTGCCCTTCCTCAGTGTAAATTAGCATTAGCTGCTTCATTCAAACATCTACATTATCAGAATGATGAAGATGAAACCAGGGTGGACATTTCAGCAAGACAATGATCCTAAACACAGCCTCTCACAGAGAGAAGGAAACTCTCAAATGGTTTCAGAGAAAGAAAATCAAGCTGTAGAATGGCCCAGCCAATCACTTTACTTAATTTCAATATAAAATACAAATTAAAGTCAGATTTGGTAGACCCACAGAACCATCAGGATTTTTACACTCTGTTAAAGTCTGTGAAAAACTCACATCTGAGCAATTCATGTGACTTCATTCTCCATATGAGCGGTGTCTTAAAGCTGCCATCACCAAAAAAACTTTTATATAAAGTACTAAATACAATTACATTTACAAGTACATTTCATTGTTATAAAACATAACTCATTTTTCAGATTTTTTCTTGTTTTGTTTTGTTAAATTTTTATGTTTTTTTTTTTTTTTTTACTAAAATCTGGTTCAATTCCATGTCAACAGCTCATTTGGAGATGTTATTCCCAGGAAAAACATGACATGTTCAATACTTATTTCCCCTGCTGCATAAATAGCTAAACTCTCGAACATTTGTAAATTATATATAGTACACTATAATGCAAATATGGAACAAATTCTGGATTTAGTTCTCTTGGTTTTCTTGTTTTTTACATTTGTTTTTTTTTTTAGAGCAGTCAGCAAAAACAGACCTGTTATTTCTCAGGGTCGGAGAAGAATGAAAAATGGCTGTGAACACACAAAATTGAGGGGAATAACCTCTTCGTAAAATTGCAGAAAATGAATAATAGTAAAACTGATTTGTTGAAGGGCACTGCGCTTTTTTAATATTATAGATATCTCCCAGGGGGCACTACTTCTATGGCTTAATGGTAGAATAGTAAAACTATCTAAAAAATGTCAAACTTGAGTGGCTGTACAAGGCTGATCAAACAGTGACCTTGTGCAGGAATCAAGCCATTTTCTGTCGAGTCACAATTCACTTGTACGTCCTATTTCAAATAATACTGCAGATTTATATATTTTGATGTATTGCTTTGATAAATGTTCTATGAGTTTATTCGGAGGCGTTTATATAGTCAATAAATTTATTATTTTATCATGCTATGTTTATTATGCTATGTTCTGTATGTTATGTTTATTATGCTAATTATTTGTTTATACAGTATTTCAATTAATACTACACGTTTATATATTTTGATGTATTGCTTTGATAAATGCTCTGGGTTTGTTCAGAGGCATTTATATAGTCAATACTTTAATTATTTTATTATTCTATGTACAGTTGAAGTCAGAATTATTATCCCCCCTGAATTATTATCCCCCCTGAATTATTAGCCCCCCTGTTTATTTTTTCCCCAATTTCTGTTTAACGGAGAGAAGATTTTCTCAACACATTTCTAAACATAATCGTTTTAATAACTCATTTCTAATAACTGATTTATTTTATCTTTGCCATGATGACAGTAAATAATATTTTACTAGATATTTTTCAAGACACTTCTATACAGCTTAAAGTGGCATTTAAAGGCTTAACTAGGTTAATTAGGTTAACTAGGCAAGTTAGGGTAATTAGGCAAGTTATTGTATAACGATGGTTTGTTCTATAGACAGTCGAAAAAAAAAATTTGCTTAAAGGGGCTAATAATTTTGACCTTAAAATGGTTCATAAAAAATAAAAACTGCTATTATTCTTGCCGAAATAAAACAAATACGACTTTCTCCAGAGGAAAAAATATTATCAGACATACTATGAAAATTTCCTTGCTCTATTAAACATCATTTGGGAAATATTACAAAAGAAAAAGAATGTCAAAGGCGGGCTAATAATTCTGACTTCAACTGTATATCATGCTATTTCGTTTATAGAGTATTTCAAGTAATGCCGCACGTTTATATGTATTGATAAATGCTCTATGAGTTTGTTCGGCGGCGTTTATATCGTGTATATATAATATTTATTTTATTTTGCTATGTTGGCTATATTTATTATGCAAATTATTCGTTTATATACTGTTTTTAAATGATACTGCACGTTTATAAATTTTGATGTATTGCTTTAATAAATCATCATTGAGTTAATTTGGAGATGTTTATAAAGTCAATATATTAATAATTTATTATGTTTTAATATGCTATATGCTATATTTATTATGCTAATTATTTGTTGATACAGTATTTCAAATAATACTGCACGTTTATATATTTTGATGTATTGCTTTGATGAATGCTCTATGAGTTTATTTGGAGACGTTTATATAGTCAATATATTAATTACTTTATTATGCTATGTTTTATTCTATATTTTATATGCTATGTGTATTATGCTAATTATTAGTTTATATATATTTAAATTAATACTGCACGTTTATATATTTTAATGTGTTGATAAACGCTCTGTGAGTTTATTCAGAGGCATTTATGTAAAATATAATAATCATTTTATTATGCTATGTTTTATTGTTCTATATTTTATATGCTATATTTATTATGCTAATTGTTCGTTTATACAGTATTTTACCTAATACTGCACGTTTATATATTTTGATGTATTGCTTTGATGAATGCTCTATGAGTTTATTCGGAGGCGTTTATATAGTCAATATATTAATTATTTTATATGCTATATGTATTATGCTAATTATTCGGTTATATAGTATTTCAATTAACACTGCACATTTATATATTTTGATGTTTTGCTTTGATACATTGTCTTTGAGTTTATTCTGAGACGTTTATTTGTCATTATATTAATAATTTTATTATGCTATGTTTTATTATGCTATATTCTATATGCTATAGTTATTATGCTAATTATTAGTTTATACAGTATTTCAATTAATACTGCACGTTTATATATTTTGATGTATTGCTTTGATAAATACTCTGAGTTTATTCGGAGGCGTTTATATAGTCAATATATTATTTTTTTATTATGCTATGTTTTATTATGCTATATTTCATATGCTGTATTTATTATGCTAATTATTTGGTTATATAGTATTTAATTTAATACTGCACGTTTATATATTTTGATGTATTGTATTGATACATTTTCTGGAGTTTATTTGGAGGCGTTTATATAGTCACTATATTAATTGTTTTATCATGCTATGTTTATTATGCTATATTTTATATGCTGTATATATAGTATGCTAATTATTTGTTTATATAGTATTTCAATTAATACTGCACATTTATATATTTGGATGTATTGATATTGTATTTAATGTCTGAGTTAATTCGGAGGCGTTTATATTCAATAAATTAATGGCTGCGTCTGAAACTGCGTACTACTCAGTAGGTACTGCATTTGAATTTTAACGTACTACTCGGCCGTTAGAAAAGTACGTTCTATACAGTATGAATGTGAGCAGTATGAATGGAATTCGGATGTACTACATCCGCCATTTTGTCATGGTGACGTGACCTACCTGCGTCAGTTGCGTCGCTTTACTTCCATTCATGAATTCTCTCGCGGGGCATCATGGGATAGCGCAGCGTCCATGGGATGCGCACTTCAGAATCTCGCCGGAAGTAGTAAGTCATCCGGGTACTTCTCGCATACTGATTTTCAAATTCTATGAATTCGGACATACTACTCGGCTCGCATACTGATTTTAGCGTACTGTATAGTATGGAAGTATGCGGTTTCGGACGCAGCCAATAATTTAATCATGCTATATTTTATTATGCTATATTTCATATGCTATGTTTATTATGCCAATTATTCATTTATACAGTTTCACCTAACTTTTCACGTTATATATTTTGATAAACTGCTTTGATAAATGCTCTATGAGTTTATTTGGAGACGTTTATATAAGTCAATATATTAAAAATTTTATTATGCTATGTTTTATTATGCTATATGCTATATTTATTATGCTAATTATTCGTTTATACAGTAGTTCAAATAATACTGCACGTTTATAAATTTTGATGTATTGCTTTGATAAATGCTCTAAGAGTTTATTCGGAGGTGTTTATATAGTCAATATATGAATTATTTTATTTTGCTATGTGTGCGACGCGGTGGCGCAGTAGGTAGTGCTGTCGCCTCACAGCAAGAACGTCGCTGGTTCGAGCCTCGGCTGGTAGGTTTCCCCCACAGTTCAAAGGTTTAGGTGAATTGAATAAGCTAAATTGGTCGTAGTGTATGTGTGTGAATGAGAATGTATGGGTGTTTCCCAGTGTGCTGGGTTGCGGCTAGAAGGGCATCCGCTGCGTAAAACATGCTGGATAAGTTGGTGGTTCATTCCGCTGTGGTGACCCCCGATTAATAAAGAGACTAAGCCGAAGGAAACTGGATGAATGAATGCGTTGATAAATGTTCTATGAGTTTATTCGGAGGCATTTATATAGTCAAGAACTGTTTTGTAACATGTTTGCTATTCAATGTGTCATGTAAGACATGTAGCGTGTCTCTGTTGAAGTCTTTGTAGCGGATGTAGCTTTAATAACATTTGTGTTTATAACACACTAAGCAAGCTTTTTCTTTCATTGTGAAGTGAATGGGGTATCTCCGTGCTTTGAAGATAAACATATTAAACATTAAAACTCATTAAAGGAAACTGCAGGCGATGAAGAATGAGCGAGTTTGTACGTGAGAATCAGCTTTAAGATACTTGCATCGAGATCAATCCTCGCTCGCAGATGCATCTTCAATTATTTAGCACCTCCTTAGAAACCCAGCATGTATTATTCACATGTATAGAATCTAAATTTAGTCTTGTCTATTGGGAATGACATGGCAGAGGAAGAGGGAACACAATACAACAACATGTCTGTGACTGACTCAGAGTGTGTCAGTCAGTAAGAGCTGTTCAGAGGAACTCTATCTTTCTGGTCTTATTGTGTGTGTTGTTTTTACTCATGCATGGAATACACTTGATGGAATACTGTATGCCACAATGAAGTGGCTTTAAATTACTTTAAGTGACCACTGACTGTTATTAGTAGGACAATTTATTTTTTTTAATGTTGATTAATAATGCAGGTGGCGCAGTTGGTAGCGCTGTCGTCTCACAGCAAGAAGGTCACTGGTTCAAGCCTCGGCTGGGTCAGTTGGCATTTCTGTGTGGAGTTTGCATGTTCCCCCCATGTTCTCTCTGGGTCCCCCACAGTCCAAAGACATGTGCTATAGGTGAATTGGGTAAGCTAAATTGTCCGTAGTGTATGTGTGTGAATGAGAGTGTATGGGTGTTTCCAGTGATGGGTTGCAGCTGGAAGGGCATCCGCTGCGTAAAACAAATTCTGGATAAGTTGGCAGTTCATTCCACTGTGGTGACCCCTGATTAATAAAGGGACTAAGCCGAAAAGAAAACGAATGAATGAATGAATGAATATATACATTTTGCATAATAAATGCATTTATTATTATGCATAATAAACACAAATATGCATTTGATCAAAATGTTAACCTTTCTACATTTATAATTTAATTTCTTAAAAATGATGTGTGTGCGTGCGTGTGTGTATGTATATATATATATATATATATATATATATATATATATATATATATATATATATATATATATATATATATATATATATATAGTGAGGGAAATAAGTATTTAATCACACTGTGATTTTTCAAAATCTCCTACTTAGAAATCATGGAGGGGTCTGGAATTTTCAGCATAATTGCAATTCAACTGTGAGAGACAGAATCTAAAAAAAAATCAGGAAATCACATTATATAATTTTTTTAACAATTTATTTTGTAAATTACTGTATCAAATAAGTATTTGATCACTTGAGTCAATCATTTTAAATATTGAGTACAGAAGCCTTTGTTAACAATTACAGGTCAAAGGGTTCCTGTAGTTCTTCACCAGGTTTGCACACACTGAAGGAGGGATTTTGCCCACTGATCTTCTCTAGATCTGTCAGGTTTCAGGGCTGTCGCTGAGCAACATGGAGTTTCAGCTCACTACAAAGATTTTCTATTGGATTTAGATCTGGAGACTGGCTAGACCACTCCAAAACCTTGTTATGCTTCTTACGAAGCCACTCCTTGGTTTTCCTGGCTGTGTGCTTTGGGTCATTGTCATGTTGGAAGACCCAGCCACGACCCATCTTTAATGCTCTGATTGAGGGAAGGAGGTTTTTGCCCAATATCTCACAATACATGGCCATGTTCATCCTCTCCTTAATACAGTGCAGTCATTCTGTCCCCTGTGCTGAAAAACACCCCAGAGCATGATGCTTCCAGCCCCACGCTTCACTGTAGGTATGGTATTATTGGTATGATACACATCATTCTTCTTCCTCCAAATTCGGTGAATAGAGTTAAGACCAAAAAGTTTTACTTTGGTCTCATCTGACCACAGGACTTTCTCCCATGAATACTCTGGACCATCCAGATGGTCCCTGGCAAACTTCAGATGGGTCTTGACATGGGCTAACTTAAGCAGGGGAACCTTCCGTGCGATGCATGGTTTTAAAACATGACATCTTACTGTATTACTGATAGTACCCTTGAAAACAGTGGTCCTAGCTCTCTTCACGGCATTGATCAGCTCCTCCCGCATAATTCTGGACTGATTCTAGACCATTCTTGGCATCATTAATACCCCACGAGGAGAGATCTTCCGTGGGGCCCCAGTCTGAAGGACATTGACAGTCATCATTAGCCTCTTCCATTTTCTGACAATTGCCAACTGTTGCTCTTTCTTGGCAATTGCCCCGTAGCAGTTTCAGCTTTATGAAAGTCTACAATTTCATCTCTTGTGTCTTTTGACAGCTCTTTGGTTTTGGCCATGTTGCTACTTAGACTTTTGACTGATTGTGGGGTGCACAGGTGTCTTTATGACAGCTAGTGACCTTAAACAAGTGCTACTAAATTAGAGTCATGAGCAGAGTGTAGCTGGACTATTTTAAAGCAAAATAACAGGTCTTTGAGGGTCAGAAATTTGGCTGAAAAGCAAGTGATCAAATACTTATTTCACACAGTAATTTACAAATAAATTGTTAAAAAGTCATACAATGTGATTTCTGCATTTTTATTTTTAGATTCTGTCTCTCACAGTGGAATTGCACCTATACTGAAAATTCTAGGTCATTTGAGTACAGTGAACTCATTGTCATGTTCAAGAAACCAGTCTGAGATGAGTCACGCTTTGATATGGTGCGTTATCCTGCTGGAAGTAGCCATCAGAAGATGGGTACACTGTGGTCATAAAGGGATGGACATGGTCAGCAACAATACTCAGGTAGGCTGTGGTGTTAATACGATGCTCAATTGGTACTAAAGGGCCCAAGGGGTGCCAAGAAAATATCCCCCACACCAATACACCACTACCACCAGCCTAAACCGTTAATACAAGGCAGGATGGATCCATGCTTTCATGTTGTTGATGCCAAATTCTGACCCTACCATCAGAATGTTGCAGCATAAATTAAAACTCATCAAACTAGGCAATGTTTTTCCAATCTTCTATTGTCCATTGTTGGTGAGCCTGTGCTAATTGTAGCCTCAGTTTCCTGTTCTTAGCTGACAAGAGTGGCACCCTGTGTGGTCTTCTGCTGCTGTAGCCCATCCGCCTCAAGGTTCGACGTGTTGTGTGTTCAGAGATGCTCTTCTGCATACCTCGATTGTAACGAGTGGTTATTTGACTTACTGTTGCCTTTCTATCAGCTGAAACCAGTCTGGCCATTCTCCTCCTCCTCTGACCTCTGGCATCAACAAGGCATTTGTGCTCACAGAACTGGCGCTCACTAGATATGTTCTCTTTTTCTGGCCATTCTCTGTAAACCCTAGAGATGGTTGTGCATGAAAATCCCAGTAGATCAGCACTTTCTAAAATACTCAGACCAGACCTTCTGACACCAACAACCATGCCTCGTTCAAATTCACATAAATCACCTTTCTTCCTCATTCTGATGCTCGGTTTGAACTGGAGCAGATCATCTTGACCATGTCTACATGCCTAAATGCATTGAGTTGCAGCCATGTGATTGGCTGATTAAAAATTTGCGTTAACGAGTAGTTGGACAAGTGTACCTAATAAAGTGGCCGGTGAGTGTGTGTGTATGTATGCAGTATATACATATATATATATATATATATATATATATATATATATATATATATATATATATATATATATATATATAATTATCTACTGAAAAGCATATATTATTCTAGCGGTCTTGTTTACAATATAAATACACCATATATTTTCTTCTGGAAAAAAAATACAATCATATTTTTTTCTGGATGTTTAAACATTTGCTTCCATTCTATTTAAACTTTTAATTTTCTTCCCACCTCTCTTTTATTTTTCCACCCGGTTCGAGCATGACTGTACTCACAGCCTGCTAATTTGGTTTACATCTTGTGTGAACACAATGGGCAGACATATGATAGCATCAGGTAATCAAAAGAGCAGCATGTATTGTGTGTGTTGAACTCTAATCCGCCCCTTTTCCACACACAAACACACAGACGCTCGCTGCTCGCCGCCTCCATTGTCTCCTCATCCATGCCAGCTCCTGTATCCAAGAAACTGCAGACCAGAAAACTGTCTGGCTCAATATATGTGCTGAGCCGAGGTGACACCACCACACAGGGCCCTCGTCCTTCACATTTGTGTGTGGTGTATTATGTAAATGTCTCCGTCTGGATGCGGATGCATGTGTGTGTGAACGCGGCCTCATGCTCTCCACCGTCGCTGGGAAGAAAGAGGAGGGAGCAGGACATTATTCGCTGTAAATGAGAGCAAGACCTTGAGGTATTCTCAGAATCCTAAATCTGCTTTCCCTCCCATTTCGTGATTATCCACCAGAATTGGAGTGGGAATGCAGCACAGGACTGTTTGTTCCGTGCGTTTAGTTAAATGAACTGCTCAAATGATAAGATATGAAGATACATACACGCTCTTGTAAACAGGGGCTGCTTTCCCTGGAGGGACATCAGTTTGTATCTCACAGAGGAGCAAATGGAGCTCGACCTCTTAATTACAAACTGTCTGGGTGTTTTTTTTTTTGGAGGTTGTTGAAGTACTGTACACTGTTAATAGTAAATTACACAGTATTTAACTGTAATGTGAACTGTATTTTACTGTAGGGCAGTTATGCAGTATGTTACTTTATTTTAAAGTTGCATTGTGGAATTTACTGTATATTTTAAAGTAAAGATATACATACAATTCTGTTAATACATATACGGCAATATAAATGGTGCTGTAAATGTAAATACAGTATTTTTGCTGTAACTGATTTACAGTAAGTTACTGGCAAACTGCTAAACTGCTAACAGTAGCCCCTTTCACACAAACGGATAATCTGTGAACAGGCCCTTTTTGAAAATACCAGTAAATTTGTTGTTAAAAAGTTAAAGAATAGATGTGTGAATGGTCTTTTCCAGAAATTATTCCGGAACGTCCTTGCGTGTGTGAACAATCATTTTTTGAATTTACCGGTAAAGTCGTTCCGGTAATTTTCCGGATATTTAGCGGTATCGTTGTGTGAAAGGGGCTAGTGTATATTTGCTCTCAGTACATTGTAAAAAATGCTGTAAACTTTACAGTATAACTGGCAATTTTGTTTGCCAGTAATACTGTAAACTTTACAAGTGCAATTACAAGTAGTTTTACAGCACAATTGTAATTATTAATTTACAGTGTGCTTGTAAATTTTACTGTATTATTGGCAATTTTTACAGTTGTACACCAATTTTTACAGTATTTATTGCCAAAATGAACAAGCACACTGTAAATTAACAATTACAACTTTAGTGTAGTTTTACAGCACAATTGTAATTATTAATTTACAGTGTGCTTGTAAATTTTACAGTATTATTGGCAATTTTTTCAGTTGTACTGGCAATTTTTACAGTATTTATTGCCAAAATAAACAAGCACACTGTAAATTAACAATTACAACTTTAGTGTAGTTTTACAGCACAATTGTAATTATTAATTTACAGTGCGCTTGTAAATTTTACAGTATTATTGGCAATTTTTTCAGTTGTACTGGCAATTTTTACAGTATTTATTGCCAAAATGAACAAGCACACTGTAAATTAACAATTACAACTTTAGTGTAGTTTTACAGCACAATTGTAATTGTTAATTTACAGTGCTCTTGTAAATTTTACAGTATTACTGGCGACCAAAATTGCCAGTAATACTGTAAATTTTAAAACAATTTTGTAAAGTGTACTTTAAAAACACGTTATAGTGTCAGGTTAAATAATTGCATTCCTCAAGTGATATATATATCATATATATGATCTGCATTGTGCTTGTATCTCTGGACCAGAGTAGACCACGCCAACCTTATTTCATCAAGTAGGGACTGTTCCTGGATTATCATCTTTGTTGATCCTGGAACAAAATTCCAATCAGCCAATCAGAATTAAGGGATACGTTTACAGTTTATGTTAAGGTTAGGTTTACGGTTAGGTTAATGCACATCTACATGATTGTTATCCAACTATTATTCACCTCTGATTTTGGGAATAATTTACAGTTATAGTTGGGTTTAGGGGTAGGTAATGGGTATGGATTACATTTTCCAACAAAAATGATGTTCCAGGATCAACAAAGATGTTAATCCAGGACCGCATCATACTAGCAGACCAGGAGTGCAGCAGTTTGAGTAACAATAATTGAATACATGACATCATTCACCCCAATATACCATTCACCATATTGAAAATTGCTAATTGACCTAATCGTGAATGTAATTGTCCCCCTAAAAAAGTTAGCTGTTTTGGAGAAATGTCAGAGCATGCTAGCTAACAGATAACCCTAAGACTAATATTTTGATGCCAACAATCAAAGAAAAACTTTCATTTACATTTTAGGGGAACTTTAACTGTCAAAAGCTTCTCATATGTAGTGTTTTCATTGGTTTGTACTAAAATAGGTATATTAAACAATGTATATAAATAGGTTTTGGGGTCAGCATGATACAATTTAGTTTAAGTTAAGTTAAGTTAAGTTAAGTTAAGTTAAGTTAAGTTAAGTTAAGTTAAGTTAAGTTAAGTTAAGTTTGCTGTTTTGGAGAAATTTTGGAGCACACTAGCTAACAGATAACCTTAAAGGTTCAAGAAACCCTTGAGTACTTTTTTTTGAAATTTTAACAGATTTGTGTGTGTTGAGCATCATTTAAGACCAGGTTAGCACCTGTCAGCTTTAATTGTGGGGAAAACTGGATAATTTTAAGTTTTTTCAGCTAATTTCATCTTCTGGGTTTAAAATATTTTTGGGGGCAGGATCAAAATCAGTGATGTAGTGTGCAACTGCTAGTTGAGTGTTGATGCGTCAGTTTCTCATTATTATTCATAGCTGATTTTTCTTATCCTATGAGAAGACTCTGCTTCTTAATTATTCATGAGCATGTGCATTCCGATGACAGAATAATATGGACAGAACACAGACCCGCCAAGCTGACA
The DNA here is from genome assembly GCA_903798195.1 of Danio kyathit. Classification (NCBI taxonomy): domain Eukaryota; kingdom Metazoa; phylum Chordata; class Actinopteri; order Cypriniformes; family Danionidae; genus Danio; species Danio kyathit. Next base: position 45,473,331 of record LR812538.1, on the reverse strand, counting down.
CGCAGTATTTAGCCATTCATGAAGGCTTGTATGTGTTTGTTTCCATGATCCACGGGGTTTGTTGCGTGGGTTTTCCCGCGATGCTGTCAGGGCCACCGATACAGTAAAGCTGCCTGTGTGCAACAATCATTTTTGTCGGGAGAGCGGTACGAGAATTGAAGAATGGCAGACTTTGTCTTTTATCAGTTGAGTTTGTTACCATTCAGACACATCGCCTATCTGTGCTGTTGTGTTTGCACATGTGTAAAATCATACAGATTACCGGCAGGACTAATGGTTGGAATAGACAGGGAAAGAGACCTGCTGCACTGATATCCACTGTGTCTGTATTCAGACCCGGGGATTGAGGAAGAGAGAAGTCCTCCTCATTTATAATGTCTATATAAACATGATTATCTTTATTATAATATAACAAATTGTGGTTATATATTATATGGAATTACGAATAGCCTGTTGTATATGTAATGGCATTCAATTGCTTACTGTTTATTTCTTTGCATATTAACTTTGTAAACTATAAAATCACACGTCTCACATTTTGTATCGGATTTTTTTTATATCTTGATCTGGTGAGCCAACTGACAAAAGCCCTTCTTTTTTCCCCTGCTCTGCTGGCCACGCCCACTCCTCCCTCTGCTCATAGCACTCCACACCCATCTCTGAGCATTTTTTGAAGAAATTAGGTAGACAGAACCGAAAGAGGGGGATTTCATGACCCTTTAACACTAACATGTTGTTGCCAACTATAAAAAAAAATTCATTTAGATTTATGGGCACTTTAACTGTCAAAGTGTCTCATATCTAGGCTTTTGATTGGTTTGTAAAATATTTTTTCCATTCAAAGTGCATTCATTCATTCATTTTAAATTGCATTAATCTACCCAAAGTACAAAAATAGGTATATAAGTATAGTTATGCAAAGAATATAAAATAGGTTTTGGGGACAGTATAATACTAGTTGCGTTGCGTTGCATTGTGTTGCATTGCGTCACATTATGTTACTTTGCATTGCGTTGCATTGCGTTGAGTTTAGTTTAATATTAGATTGTTTGGCCAATGAATCACATTATTGCACACCAGTAATCACACTTCAACACAGCTTCAAAATACAGCAATTAATAAGCATAACAGCATCATTTCAATTCTAAAATGTGTCCACACTCATCACACCACTGATTCTTCCTAACGAGGTAATTGAGAGCCTTCAAGTAGACTTTTATAAGCAACAGGTCACCTTACTTGGGAAAATGTCTTATTATGTAATCCAGGTTTAATTTTGCCCAGTTCCCCTAACACCAGGAATCCTAAAGGTCTTGTTTTTTGCTGCACAGATGAAGGGACTTGAAGGTGTCCCACTCCATCATTCCTCTTGATTCGATCAGAGACTTCCAATCAGTCCAGTTTGATAAAATCACCGGTGTAACACACAGCAGCATGCACACTGATGAAGAGGCTTTATAAAAAAAGAGCAGCTGTGCTCCCTGAGCTGCTCCAACACATCCAAGCCTTTTGTTTGTCCATTAAATGTGTTTACAGTACTCCGTATTCTCATACCATCTTTTCATCATCATTTCACATTTATCCCTCTTAATCACCGCTGAAGTCCCAAACCCGTCTTTTTCATTAAACACGGATGTTGATGAGTGGAGCTTTGTGCGTCCGTGTGCTTGTATGATTCAAAAGTGCTGTGTTTGGAGAGGACGAGGCTCCATATCTTTGCTTTTTTCCAGTATTTCTCTGTCCTCGTTGATCTAAAGAGGCCTTTTCTGTGGCTCAGTTTGATGGAAAGCTCTCTCTGCCATAACACCTGTTCCCTCATTGAAAATAAGCCGACCTCCCTCTATCTGTTATTACTGGAGACACTCACTATTTTATCAAATTATATCAGCATGTTTTCTCTGCTGACTGTTTTTTATTCACTAACTGAAAGAATCATTAATAGTGTAAGAGTCCATCTATTAGTCCAATGACTGAACTAATATCATGGGTGAAGGTTAAATGCGTGTAAGCCTTTTTAGCACATGTGAAAAGACATATTTTTATTTGTCAAAGTTCATTTTAATTTGTTTCCAACTCCGAATTTAATCTGACTCCAAGTTACAATCATTTAAATTAAGATTCATCCAATTCAAGCTGATCACCTTATAGGTTGTGATTTGGTCTAATTTAGATCGATTAACCTAATAATCCTTATTTTCAGTCAATGGTTCATCGTTTACCCGAAGTCGCTTAGAGTCAGTATGCTGGCCAGTTACATCTGCTCACGGACACATCCTCGCCAGTTCTGGTTCTTAGATAGAGGATATAACTGTAAACTAATTTCCTTTAAGTAATATGAGGCTGCCCCGTGCTTGCTCATACATAAAGAAAGTTTGATTTAGCCCCTAGATTATATCATGCTAAGTCAGTGATTGTCAGAAATCAACTGGTCTCTAATGCTGTGCCTATGCTCCATCCATTGAGCCTGAGTGTATGAGCAATGCTGGGCATAGACTGATTTCACGCGGCCGCCATTATTAACAGCGAAATCGAGGCTGCGGTGGGAAGAAACCCGGAAGTATAGACTGAGTCACACAGGAATATTGTGTACCTGGCTGTATATCTTATCAGCGAAGAGAAAGTGACACAAATTTATGATTTCAGCGCTTTCCGAGTGACCCTAAGGTCCGTTCTAAATGAATAGTGAAAATAAAAAGGGATATTTGACCTCATTTTTAGCTAAGTTAAGGGAAATGGCACTACTTAGCTAACGTTTTCTTTCCCAAACACACATTTTAGATGCCATTCATCAAACTCAAGTTAATGAACTGACTCTTTCACTATATTAGACTAGTCACGATACAAAATTTCCGTAATGAAATATAAAAAAAACGCCAATTTCTCGTTAACATTTAAGACACTGTTCACGGAGTTCTTAAACAGCGCTGATTGGCCATTGTGTTCACGTGCTCAACAGAAATCACTCTGATTGGCTGTAAAGTTCATCAGTTCACCAAACTCACCGGCACTGCTGTTTACTGAGTGCAAACACAGACAAGCGATCCGTTGATGAGTCCGCTGATCTTCACGGCTTTTAAACGCTCCAATATCCGTCTATGTGTGTTTTCAATCTGAAGAGCGGTGAACTGAGGACCTTCACAGTCATTCTGTTGAGCACTGGTGAATACTACGGCAAATCAGCGTTCTTTATGAGCGCGCTCAGCGGCGCGTAAATGTTAGCGGGAAATTGACGTTTTTAAAACTTCAGTACCGGGACAACACTGTTAAAGACAACACGAAGATGTGCTACAGAGGACTGCACTGTTTTATCACTCACCGGATTACATAGGCTGAAGCAGGGAAGCGTCCCCACGGTGTTTACCTGCTGCCATGAACTGAAGTCTAGGAGGACACTTAAGTGTATCACTCTTAAAGAGATTATGATGTTGTTTGATGCCTAATATGCTTTTAATTGTTTATATTAAACTGAACTGAATGATATTAAAGAGATGTTTACACCATTTCTGCATTTTGAAGTCGCAGCAACAGCTGGAGGTTTATAGCACACAGCATATTGTTGCAATGTTTACAGTGCTGATCCTATACTTCCGGCTTTCTTCCCACCGCAGCCTCGCTTTCGTGTTCTAAAATGGCGGTCGCGTGAAATAAGCGTATAGGCTGCGGAAACATCAGCCTAAACAATCTACTAAATTTAAAAGATTTCAGGAGATATTAGAGTTAAACAAGAATTTTACATTTATTTTTTAGGCAAAGACTTTGCATTTCAGTTCACACAATTAAACAAAATAAGCCAATTCAGAAATGTACAACATCAATCAAGAGTTAGAGATTAATACCTGACCATGTAGAAATAAGTCTTAACACACTGCAACGGGGTATCCTGGCTACAAGATCCCACAGACACTTCTGCACCTTTCCCTTAAATACTCAAATCACCATTAATTCAAGACAATAAAAGCTTCACCAAGACCCTTGCCTGGCCATGAGTTGAAGTGAAGATGATTTTCCCTGGAGTGGAGCATCTAGCAAAGATCTTATCAAAGTCAAAACCCAAATGAACTGATATAAGGGAAATTGTAAAGTATTACAGTGAAATTGAGACCAGTTTACCACTCACACAGAGACATTTAAAAGGACACCAAATATAAATATAGAGCCACAGGATACACCATATTAAAAACTTGGACATTCTGTGTGGAGCTGCTCTGGGGGAGAAGGTAAAGTCCAGGGCATAGAGTAGGGCTCAGGATGCATGATCGAGACAGCCTGAACAACTGGTTTCCTATTCCTCAGATTGGAAAGTTTTTTGTTTTAGTGCTGGCCATTCTCGTGGTCTTGTCTTGTGTGGAGTTCCATAACAGTTCTCAGGGTTTAATATTATGGAGAGACTTAGACATCCTTACAATAGTTTTCCATGATGGTTTGTTTGCTTGTTCTGATTTAATGACCACATTTAACCTGTTAGCCAGCACTCAATTTTGAGGATTTACACCTACAGTACCTAACTTTAAACAGTAACTCCAGTAAGCTACAAACACAAAGTATGTATCATTGGAAAGAAGACACTTTTAACTTTACTGGTCTGACCGTTTTATTTATTTTTTTTTTGTGTTGATGTTTTTAAGAGTTTCTTGGGAGAAAAGGGGACACACTGCAAAAGTCCTGTTTTTATGCCAAATCTCTATAAATGCTTACATCAAGAAGCATTTTAATAGCAATTTAAAAATGGTTTGTTATCAGAAATAATACATCAAAATTAAGTATTCTTCCTTAAATCTGCCAGTTTTTTTTTTCTCTCCATGTTAGAACACTCTCCATGCCAGATAAATAAGAACTAGCCCCGGTTGCCAGATCCTGTCAGAAAATGTCTGTTTTTCTGGTTATCCAGACAACAAGCTAGCAGAGCCGCCCAAACCTGTTAACCAGTATTCAACTGAATTAACAATCTCCTATCAATATAGGAGTTGACTGAGAAAGCTAGAGAGGAGCAGAAGCAAGGAACGAAATGATGATGATGATGATGATAAAGAAGAGCAAAGTTTACTGAGTAATCTTCGTCTGACCACGATAAATCCAACAGTGTTATTATACCACAAGCAACACTAATGGAAAATTACTGCCTCACAACATTGTCCAGTGACAATACAAACCGTGAAATGGAAACATTCTCTTATCTCTTACTCATGAAAACAAGTGTTGCTTGAATCCACACAGTCATAAGATTTTAACAATATGGAAAAAAGGAAATAATATTAAAGCAATAATTATAGAAAAATAGTAATAATAAAATACAAAACATAATCAAATGACAAAAAAATAATCAATAATAATGATCAAATCATTAACTAATAATCAATAAAATGATAATTATATAAATGACTAATGATAATATGGTTACATAAAATAATTAAATGAAGAATAAATTAATAGAAACAAATGAAAGTAAATGAATTGTTGTTTTCTTGAATTAACGCACACATAAATTTGCTACAAGGATTCTCAGATCCTTAGTTAGATTCTTCATCCAGAATGTTTAGAAATATGTTTATTTTCCATTGCCCAATGGAAGATCATTTTTATATTTTAAGGAACAGTTCACTTAATTTTCACTTAGTATTTTTGAAAACAAAACAGTATTTTTGTACTTGTCTAGAAAATGCTTTTTGATTTAGAAATTTTGAGGTATTTGCACTAAAACAAAACAAAAACTCTAAGTAAGAAAGGCAGTTTTTGCAGTGTTGTTGTTTTTTTTTTATTTCTTTTTTGGTCTGATGGCAACTTCTGGTTCAAGTAAAGGTGGCACAATCTGTGTGAACAATCCAAAATGAGTACCAGGAATATTTATGAGATGTGTTTGTTTTCGCCAACCTGATTTCACCAGGTAGGTACTGTTCCTGGATTATCATCTATGTTGATCCTGGAACAACATTCCAATCAGCCAATCAGAATTAAGAGATATGTTTACAGTTTATGTTAAGTTAGGTTTATGCACTTCTACATGACTGTTATCCAACTATTATTCCCCTCTGGTTTTGGGAATAATTTACAGTTCTGGTTGGGTTTAGGGTAGGGAATAGGTATGGATTGCATTTTCCAACAAAAATGATGTTCCTGGATCAACATATATGTTAATCCAGGATCGCATCGTACTTGGCAGAATCATGACGTGCATTTGTTTTCCAGTTCCTTTTGGTACACTGCACATAACCTTTAGGCAAACTGTTTAGTACAGTTGATTATTTTACTTTGGTGTTTGATTTATTTGACTGTTTTCTGTTCTCTTTGCAGCTTGCTGGGTTCATCTATGCCTGTTATGTTGTGAAGCTCATTTCAGAAGAGGAGGACAGCTGTGAGTAAAACTTCACAATTACTTCAGAAATATTTGTGTGTACATACAGTAGTGGAGTAACGTTATGTTACACAGCACATAGAAGTCCCTGTTCATTATATATACCTCAGTTTTGAGGTCAGAAAACAACAGAAAAATAAAAGTTTTACTTAAATTTAGAATTCAATAAGCTTCAAAACTGTATATAAACTCTTTTAATGAAAATTCTAGCAATAACTTATGATAACGGGCCAAAATTAGTAGACCCAAGTTTATGTTAGGGAAAAATATTAAATAAAAAAAATGTAAAAAGAGGAAAATTCAAGAGAAACAAAAAAACGTATAAAATTTAGTAGAAATTTCTCCAATATTTTGCATGAAATTAAATGTATTATCTTTTTATTTCTAAAAATGTTCCGTGACTGAAACATTATTTTAATAAATATTTCTGTTTAATAAATCTGTTTTGTTCAAATGCACCCAAATTCATTGCATATATTTATTGAGAAATTGATAAAAATATGAATTTTCAAAATGGGATGTACTCAATTATGCTGAGCACTGTACTGTATATTCCTCAAATACTCTTACAAATATGATCACAATTTAATTTTCTATGGAGTGTCCCCTTTGCTATAACACTGTTGGAGGATTATATGTTCAGTAATGAAGCAGACGCAGCTCTAGATGGCAGATCTTCAGCCTAGTTTGAATGCCCTGGTAAACATCTGAATTTAGATGTTGTGAGATCTAAAAGATTGCTTTTATTGATCTAAAACGACCAGCCTGTGGCCTGATGTTTTAAAGCAAGGGGGAAATTGTTCCATTTGTAAAGCTCAAATGACCACACTTAGCAGCCCGGAAAACATTCTGTGGACATGTGGATCGATTTTATTAGTCACCTTTCTTTCCTGACAAAAGATTAGAAAGCATAATAACCCACACCGAAACATGGATTGATTATTAATATTAGGATTAGCTCACCAAAAATGAAAAATCTGGCCATTTACTGCAGGACTTTCAATCTTGTATGAAAAACAAAGCCATGGCTTGAAATATCATACTTTTTTATGCTGCTTTTTGTTGTTTGCCTTTCATTAGAACAGTTGGGTATTACATTGTTCAACATTTCCCCAATTGTGTTCCACAGAAGAAAGAAAATCATGTGGATCATGACAGACTATTCGTTTAATGTGTGTTTGCCCTCAGATGCTTGTAAGTTTTTCTTAGGAGAGCCTTTTGAGGAATAGAGCTACAGTAACAAAGAATATGCAGCCTAACGCAGGCATACAAGATCAATACTGTTGTTCTCTTGCAGAGTCAATCCTTATTTTGACTGTTGTCATCATTCTCTCATCACTAACCAGCTAAAACTGACAGAGAGATGCATGTAAATGTGTGTGTGGCTGTTTGTTTGTTAAGCATCCTCCTCCTTTGTCCTGTATTTTTGGTGCATTTTATCATTTTATAATCAGAGTTATCAGAATCATTAAACATCACTCTGGATGTAATTAAGCATGGCTGTATTTGTAGAGCTGGACTCTCATTAAACAGAGTGCCTTCAGTACATGTTAAGATCACGACGAGAAGCCCTGTGGCAGAGTACAGTCTGTGGAGCATGATGGTCTATTAATGACGACTATTTGGGTAAATATGAGCTTTTTATGCAGGAGTTCATGATCTTATATATGTTATTTTCAATATTTTTTGTTTGTCTCAAAAAACTGATATTGCGAAATATTAGTATTATGTAAAATAACAGTTATTTCAATATATTTGAATATATATATTTCTCATGACAAACTTCGTTTCATTTGTAGATGTGTTACTAACATGATTTGTTACTATATTATAAAAAATACATACATTATAATGTACATAACAAACATTATAACATAAACATTCAGGGTTCATACGGTCATGGAAAACCTGGAAAAGTCATTGGAATTTAGTTTAACAAATATCTGTAAACTTGAATTAGGGCTGCATGTTATTGGAAAACTCTGACATTACCATATTTAGTATTTCTGTGATATACAGTTAAAGTTAGAATTATTCCCCCCCTTTGATTTTTCTTTTCTTTTTTAAATATTTCTCAAATGATGTTTAACAGAGCAAGGAAATTTTCACAGTATGTCTGATCATATTTTTTCTTCTGGAGAAAGTCTTATTTGTTTTATTTCGACTAGAATGAAAGCAGTTTTAAATTTTTTAATAACCATTTTAAGGACAAAATTATTAGCCCCTTTCAGCTATATTTATTTTTGATAGTCTACAGAACAAACCATCATTATACAATAACTTGCCTAATTACCCTAACCTGCCTAGTTAACCTAATTAACCTAGTTAAGCCTTTAAATGCCACTTTAAGCTGTACAGAAGTGACTTGAAAAATATCTAGTCAAATATTATTTACTGCCATCATGGCAAAGATAAAATAAATCAGTTATTAGAAATGAGTTATTAAAACTATTATGTTTAGAAATGTGTTGAGAAAATCTTCTCTCTGTTAAACAGAAATTGGGGGGAAAATAAACAGGAGTGCTAATAATTCAGGGTAGCTAATAATTCTGACTTCAACTGTATATATATATATATATATATAATTTTTATTTAAAGAAATTTAGTTTGGGGAGGCATGGTGGCTAGTGATTAGCATTGGTTCAAGTCCCGGCTGGACCAGTTGGCATTTCTGTGTGGAGTTTGCATGTTCTCCATGTTTCCCCCACAATTCAAAAACATACAGCATAGGTGAATTGGATTAACTAAATTGGCCGTATAGTGTCTAAGTGTGTATAATGCAAGAGTGTATGGGTGTTTCCTAGTACTGGGTTGCGGCTTGAGGGTCATCAGCTGCGTAAAACATACAGTATGCTGGAATACAGGGAGTGCAGAATTATTAGGCAAGTTGTTTTTTTGAGGATTAATTTTATTATTGAACAACAACCATGTTCTCAATGAACCCAAAAAACTCATTATTATCAAAGCTGAATATTTTTAGAAGTAGTTTTTAGTTTGTTTTTATTTTTAGCTATTTTAGGAGGATATCTGTGTGTGCAGGTGACTATTACTGTGCATAATTATTAGGGAACTTAACAAAAAACAAATATATACCCATTTCAATTATTTATTTTCACTAGTGAAACCAATATAACATCTCAACATTCACAAATATACATTTCTGACATTCAAAAACAAAACAAAAACAAATCAGTGATCAATATAGCCACCTTTCTTTGCAAGGACACTCAAAAGCCTGCCATCCATGGATTCTGTCAGTGTTTTGATCTGTTCACCATCAACATTGCGTGCAGCAGCAACCACAGCCTCCCAGACACTGTTCAGAGAGGTGTACTGTTTTCCCTCCTTGTAAATCTCACATTTGATGATGGACCACAGGTTCTCTATGGGGTTCAGATCAGGTGAACAAGGACGCCATGTCATTAGTTTTTCTTCTTTTAGACCCTTTCTTGCCAGCCACGCTGTGGAGTACTTGGACGTGTGTGATGGAGCATTGTCCTGCATGAAAATCATGTTTTTCTTGAAGGATGCGGACTTCTTCCTGTACCACTGCTTGAAGGTGTCTTCCAGAGACTGGCAGTAGGACTGGGAGTTGAGCTTGACTCCATCCTCAACCCGAAAAGGCTCCACAAGCTCATCTTTGATGATACCAGCCCAAACCAGTACTCCACCTCCACCTTGCTGGCGTCTGAGTCGGACTGGAGCTCTCTGCCCTTTACCGATTCAGCCACGGGCCCATCAAGACTCACTCTCATTTCATCAGCCCATAAAACCTTAGAAAAATCAGTCTTGAGATATTTCTTGGCCCAGTCTTGACGTTTTAGCTTGTGTGTCTTGTTCAGTGGTGGTCGTTTTTCAGCCTTTCTTACCTTGGCCATGTCTCTGAGTATTGCACACCTTGTGCTTTTGGGCACTCCAGTGATGTTGCAGCTCTGAAATATGGCAAAACTGGTGGCAAGTGGCATCTTGGCAGCTGCACGCGTGACTTTTCTCAGTTCATGGTTCAGTTCTCAGTTTATTTTGCGCCTTAGTTTTTCCACACGCTTCTTGTGACCCTGTTGACTATTTTGAATGAAACGCTTAATTTTTCGATGATCATGCTTCAGAAGCTTGGCAGTTTTAAGAGTGCTGCATCCCTCTGCAAGATATCTCACTATTTTTGACTTTTCGGAGCCTGTCAAGTCCTTCTTTTGACCCTATTTTCCAAAGGAAAGGAAGTTGCCTAATAATTATGCACACCTGATATAGGGTGTTGATGTCATTAGACCACACCCCTTCTCATTACAGAGATCCACATCACCTAATATGCTTAATTGATAGTAGGCATTCGAGCCTATACAGCTTGGAGTAAGACAACATGCATAAAGACGATGATGTGGTCAAAATACTCATTTGCCTAATAATTCTGCACTGCCTGTAGTTGGTGGTTCATTCCGCTGTGGCGACCCCTGTTAAATAAGGGACAAAGCTGAAGGAAAATTAATGAATGAATGAAATTTAGTTTGGGTATACTCATTTTTGTACTGTGAAATTAAGTTTTATTTTGTTAGATTAGTTTCAGTTTTGTCTTTGGTGTTGACTAATCTAACATATGCACAAATAGATTATTATATATTACTGTGTATATATATATATATATACAAACCTGCAGTATCAATGCCATTATCTTTTTTGGCAAATGCTATGAATGACTAATAATAATCTTTGGTTTGTTCCTCACACAGTAAATGATTGACAGAATGTGTGTGTACTTTAAAATACTACTTTAAAATGTTTGTTGCATATTTAATCTGTTTTCCGTTGCTGAAAAAAGCATCTTAAATACCTATAAATTAGCAGATTGTACTGGCTAACCTTTTTCCCTTTAGAATAAAAATACAGTTAAGCAATGTGTCCAAAAACTGTATAATTTCATCCTCGTCCAAAGTTCAGTTTACTGGCATTTGATTAGTCAAATGCGCTAAGCTTCACACCACAAAAACCCATCACCCACCACTTCATCCAACATAATTCAGCAGTGCTCAGGGTGTCCAGTGAGCTTCCTGATGGTCTTAATCAGCCATCAGGAGAGATTTAGGAACATTTGTGCAATTGGAAATCCCTCTCGAAAAAGTCTCCCCCAATCAATTAACCACAAGTTTGAGTGAACAGCTCACGGTGATGTTAGTATCTCTTTTTTTTTCCAGAGGAATATAATTGTTAAGGCTCTGAATCCTCCAAGCAGGCCAAAGATATTGATGGCTTGATCCCCGAGGCATGTGGAAACACTAATCGGGAAGCCATATTGGCCATTACGGCTTTAATTAATATAGTACATGAAGCACCTCCGTAAAGGTAATGAACAGCTCAAACCAATCAACACAGTCCGCACGTAATTACAGCTACTATCAAGGGGAATGTCTCAGGGTGCTTTTAAAGAAAGGACAGTATTTAAATGATTCTGCCTCTGAGAGCACCAAAAAAAGCAAGCAAGAGAGAGAGAATTAGGAAGTGTTGATACGTGCAAGTTGCGGGGAAACACTTTTTTTTTTGCATATACAAGGAAATGAGGTTAAGGCTTTCCTTTGGGGAAATGCAATCAGGCTTTGCGGTTTGCATGGAGGTGGGAGCTCGTGCTGATAGTCTTTGTGCGCCACGTGCGCTTTTTACAAATGCCTTTGTCAGAGGAAGAGCTTTTGGAAGGGCGAAGCAGAAACAATAAAACTCATAAAGCTTTGCTATATGGATGCTATGAGGAGAAAACGTCCATCTCAGCCTAATTCCCTGCAGCGCGGTGCCACCGAAATGGCTGCTTTTTGGGATGTGTCGCTTAAAACAGAATAAATGGCTATTTGAGTCATTTTGCTCTTTGTGTGTCTTTGAATGCTAATGTTGTGTGGCTCAAGGTGGCTTCTATAGACCCTTGATGTGTCAGCTTGCACACAGTTGATGGTATTTGTATGTTTTTTTTTTTAGTTCATTACTGGATCAGTGATCCTAGCATTTTCCATTATCTTGGCAGGAGTAGCCGGAAGGAATTTCAGCAGTAAAGCAACTTGAGATATTTGTTTTGTTGGAAAGGGGGATGTTTTAAGAGCTGTTTAAGAGCACATATCTGCCTGGAGGCGGGCTGTTTTAACGTTTACCCCCTGCAGACATATTTATGTAAAGGACATTAACTGTAGAATGTTATGAAGTGCGGCGTATAACATCATTTTCTTGTTGATATGATCTCTGTTTTTCATTTTAAATGCTATTTTGTGTGAGTGCGTGTATTTATTTATTCAGCGTTTTATAATTAGCATTTTAAAAGACATTTATAATGTTGCTAAATGTCTTTCAAGTATATGCTTGCTAATCCTTTAATCTTTCCATTTATTAAAGAGCAATTGCTTTCGAAATTGTTAATGAAGGCTAAATGGAACCAAAATTCTTAAATCACCAAATCAGAATATTGTAATGTACTCATCCTTGCCATCAAAAGAAGACATGTTTTATTAACATAACAACTACAGAGGCAGTCATTTCGACAGTTTTAAGTTGTGTGATTTAATAACTTTGTTACAGTTTTTCTCAGTCGCTTTGGTACATTTCTCAGATCAGAATTGAAATTTGCAAAACAGTAAGTGCATTTCTTAAAATAAAATGTACTAATCGCAAAACAGCATGGATTACCTGCAAAAACCAGTCTCTTGCTCAAAATTCTTAGTTCATCTCAAAACTAAATTTCTGTGTCAATGAATGTGTCAGTGCCATCAGATTGACAAGTTCTGCTGTCATTGTGTACGGATAAGATAATCAAATTACTTAGTCATGTTGTCAATATAACAGTGTACTCTGGAGGGCTGTTCTGATGTAAACTATGGCAAATTTACTGTAATTTATAGTAAATGTACTGTAATTTGTTGCCAGATCATGTCATTGTGATACAGAAATGAAAAGACAGCACTGCATAGCACAAAGAAAAAACTAAACAAAAGTAGAAATGTAAACATAGGACAATCTCATTTCAGATGCACGTTCATTAAACAAAACCAGGATTCACCTGTGAGAATTTTACCAATTCTAGAAAGATTTAGAACAAAACGTGTAATGGAAATGCATAGAAAAATGTCACCACTGGCTTGCTTGGTTTGGGACTTGTGGAGCTGCACATCGATGGATTTGCTCTTCAGTGTTTGGACTTTCAACGGTGAAATTTAAACCACACTGAACTGAACTGAACTAAACTGAACTTTAACTCTGAAAACTGGAATGACGCAGCTTTAATTTACTAGAACTTCTATGTTAAGCTGCTTTGACACAATCTACATTGTAAAAGTGCTTTAGAAATAAAGATGAATTGAATTGAACAAAAGTGCTAATCTGATTGGTGGAGAAGTTTTTGATGTGGCGCATCAAAACAAAAAAAATGAGCTTTAGACGTTTCTTTAAAAATGACGCTTTTAAGCCTGGCGTTTTGCGCATTGGTGTGCATGATCACATTAGCACCCTTTGTTTAGTCACGAGGCGTTAAATGTCGATGAAAAACACTAGCAAAAAGCGCTTCAGTGTAAACAGGCCTTAAATTCGCTATTTTATTAAAATTACAAAACATAAAAGAGTCCTGAGTATTTCTATTTTGAATGACCATAACCGTCAGTCAATTTGATTGCATGCTACTTTTTCCTGTGCCTTTGAATAAGCGTGCCTGTGTTGCGTGCCTGTGTTGCCCAACTTACTGATAGCAAAAACATATCTTTAACTCATTGTCTTTCAAACTTTCACAAGCTACATTTTCACTGCAGTAAAAACCTTTGGGGGCTATATTATAAATAACATCTGATTTTTAGGATAATAATTTTCAAAAAAACAACAGACATTCAGACATCCTGTTTGTAATAAAAAAAAGTCTTACATGAAGAGTCAGAATGACCACTATGGCCATTCTAGTAGTTATAGAATTCTAGGAGTTCCAATATTAAATAGTTATCTATCTATCTATCTATCTATCTATCTATCTATCTATCTATCTATCTATCTATCTATCTATCTATCTATCTATCTATCTATCTATCTATCTGTCTGTCTGTCTGTCTGTCTGTCTGTCTGTCTGTCTGTCTGTCTGTCTGTCTGTCTGTCTGTCTGTCTGTCTGTCTGTCTGTCTGTCTGTCTGTCTGTCTGTCTGTCTGTCTGTCTGTCTGTCTGTCTGTCTGTCTGTCTGTCTGTCTGTCTGTCTGTCTGTCTGTCACAGCAAGCGTTACTATTTAGTTGGTTTTAAAATCTCCTGAAAATATTTTGTAGGATTGTTGATCATTACAGTTTTTCTAAGTCGTTTTGGTGCATTTCTCACAACACTATTTACATTTGCACAACAGTTAATGCATTTCTCAAAACAATTAGTACAGACTGCAAAACCTAGTGGATAACCTGCAAAAGCGAGTCACTTGCTCAAAATGGAAAGCTCATTCCTCAAAAGCAAGTATTCATGTCAATGAAAGTGTCAATGTCATCAAGATGAAAAGTCCTGACACCATTGTTTATGAACAAGATAGTCAAATAGCTTTGTCATGTTTTTATTATGACAGTTTACTCTGTACATTATTTCCAATGCAAAAAAGTCAGATTTTGGTGACACTTCCTGAAAATGCTCAAGACAGCACTATATACTATTTACACAGCCATTTGAAAACTACAGTAAAGTTAGACATCACTGCATTTAGTGAGGTATCTGAGTACAAGACACTGAATATGTATGTTTCACATTTTTACTGCATTTGCTCTTTACAATTCTAATTTATTCACTGTATTGTGCAAAAGAATAAATACACCCTTACAACAAACATAAACTTCCTTTGGGTAGAGCTAAGCACAACTGTAAACAATATTGCAGTACATATTGGAACTGAACCTACAACATACACAGGTCTGTAAATCATTCATCAAATTGTTCAATTTAGACAGATAAAATTTTTGACAGATTTTGACAACTAGTTCAACATGTTTGTATGTAATGACTCAGGTAATGAAATGAGGACTATTAGTTTTATATGGAATGACTATTCAGCATCCACAAGTTCAGTTAATTTTGACTGACATGACATAAGCAAATGATAATGTTACAAACAGCAGAGAGTTGTATGAAAGCAATTGATGCATGTCCAAAAGCATTTGCAATTTGTTGGAAGGAATGAGAAACTGCTGCTATGATGTGCACAAATGACTAATTGTTTTGAGAAATGCATTAACTGTTGTGCAAATGTAAATAGTGTTGTGAAAAATGCACCAAAGTGACTGAGAAAAACTGTAATCAGTTGCATTTCTGAAGATGTCACACCTGATTGCAAGTCATATTTTAGCTTTTTAATTCTGAAATAATGTAAAATAGGCTACCAGTAGTCAAGTAAATCATTAGTCATAACAAAAAGGCAACTTGTATATAACCTGTAAATATTATATGTAAATTCTAAAAGAAATAATAATTAAATCGATGAGTAACACTGTGTATAAATGTATGTTGAGATGCTGAAATGCACACAGTGTCCTGTTAGACATGAGCACTCTGGATCAATCTTTCAGTCTGACCTCTGCAGGTCCACAGCTATCACTGATCAGGACAGAGTTCCGATTCCATATTGAGACCTGTGTGGATTAGGGGATTTGTAGGTTTATGCCCCCTAAAATCTATCATCAGAATGATAACGGGTCCAGTCTGGCCTCAGCCTTCTGCTTGAGATGCAAGAGAGGAGCTCTCAGCTAATTCCTCAGCTTATCTCCTGTGTTCGCCAGTCTAGGAAACAGCCTCTGATTGCCAAAGCCTGGATCTTTATCACAGCCTTTATTACCTTCGTGGAAAGCCCAGATACTCAGGCTTCCAGGGCCTGAAACAGCTGGTGGGCCCTGACACAGGGGTCTTTTGCTAATCCTGTCCATTTTCGCTACGTTAGCCTAGCATATAATCCAACCGGCAGTAAGAAATAGATATCAGATGGGCTCAATGATGATCATCCATTTGTTATTATCATCACACTGGAACACACACATGGGATATCTAATCAGAATGTGTTTATTTAAAATGCACTCGGTACATTAAATGATGTCTTTCTTTTTTTTCTCTCTTTTTTTAGTTGACTTTATAGGAGGGTTTGATTCGTACGGTTACCAGGGGCCACAGAAGACGTCGCATTTGCAACTACAACCAATGTATATGTAAGTAGCCTACAGCAATCGTGAATGCTTTTACATCAAAGCAGGCCTTTTTTGTATTACACTACTTTGTCGTAGAGTTTTAGCAGGGCATTGTTTTATACTGGGGCTTCAGGGTACATTTATGTGGTGCACGATATTTAATTTATGCAGATTGTTTCTTCAGCCTTTTATAATTGCTCATGTGCAAGAACCTGCAGTTCCCTAAAGTGTATTGTAACTTGTTTGTAATTTTGTTATTGCATAGTTGATAAATGTTTTTTTTTGGTAGCACTTTAAAAAACGGTCCATGGACCCTTTTCACAAGACTGTTATGACGTGTTTAACGGTTATCATAATCTTAAATCCTTGAAAGTCTTTAATATTTAGATTTAAAAAAAAAACGTATGAACATTTATATGCATTTATGAATGTATTATATCATCAAATTACAAAAAAATGAATTACCGCTTATGTGATGTGCTTCTACTGCAGCGTCTATGGGGCTGAGAGTAAATCTGACATTATTCTCTCCTCTGGCTGCGGTTATCAGTCTCACGCTATTTTTTTTCCTTTTTCTGAAAGTCTTAATAACACAGCAAATAAGATTGTAAAAAAAAATTATTTGTTGTACTCTCCCTTTCAATGCTCTCTAAGCTTACTCAGATATGACAACATCCGCTACTGAGAAACCCGGAAATGTGAAAAGGGTCCATTAGTTAATGTTAGTTACAGTTTTTCTCAGTCGCTTTGGTGCATTTCTCACAACACTATTTACATTTGCACAACAGTTCATGCATTTCTCAAAACAATTAGTCATTTGTGCACATCATAGTAGCAGTTTCTCATTCCTTTCAACAAATTGCAAATGCTTTTGGACATGCATCAGTTGCTTTCATACAACTCTCTGCTGTTTGTAACATTATCATTTGCTCATGTCTTGTCAGTCAAAATTAACTAAACTTGTGGATGCTGAATAGTCTTTCCATATAAAACTAATAGTCCTCATTTCATTACTTGAGTCATTACACACAAAAATGTTGAACTAGTTGTCAAAATCTGTCAAGCTAATTTTATTTTAAAAATGTTAAATCTTTTTTTCTCCTGAAAATATCTCCTAAATTGAACAATTTCATGAATGATTTACAGACCTGTGTATGTTGTAGGTTCAGTTCCAATATCTACTGCAATATTGTTTACAGTTGTGCTCAGCTCTACCCAAAGGAAGTTTATGTTTGTTGTACAAAAGGTTGTATTTATTCTTTTGCACAATACAGTGAATAAATTAGAATTGCAAAGAGCAAATGCAGTAAAAATGTGAAACATACATAATTAGTGTCTTGTACTCAGATACCTCACTAAATGCAGTGATGTCTAACTTTACTGTAGTTTTCAAATGGCTGTGCAAATAGTGTATAGTGCTGTCTTGAGCATTTTCAGGAAGTGTCACCAAAATCAGACTTTTTTGCATAGAAAAAAATGTACAGAGTAAACTGTCATAATAAAAACATGACAAAGCCATTTGACTATCTTGTTCATAAACAATGGTGTCAGGACTTTTCATTTTGATGACACTGACACTTTCATTGACATGAATACTTGCTTTTGAGGAATGAGCTTTTCATTTTGAGCAAGTGACACTCTTTTGCATGTTATCCACTAGGTTTTGCAGTTTGCACTAATTGTTTTGAGAAATGCATTAACTGTTGTGCAAATGTAAATAGTGTTGTGAGAAATGCACCAAAGCGACTGCGAAAAACTGTAATGTATTTACTAACATGAACAAACAATTAGTAATACATTTGTGACTGTATTTATTCAACTTCGTTAACATTAGTTAATGTTATTTAAGTTAAACAATGTTAGTTCATGCTAACTCATGTGCATTAACAAGTACAAGTTTGGATTTTAATAATGCATTAGCTAATGTTAAACTATGATTAATAAATGCTTCATAAGATTATTCAAACTGAGTTAATATTAGTCAATAAGTTAACTAACATTAACTAATGAAAGTGATACCTTTTTTATTGTTTGGTTGATTGACTGATTTGAATAATAATATTATTTGTTTATGTGTCAGGTAAATGTGTCCACTTTTATTTTATTATTTTAAATTTAGTGATAAAGATATTACATCCTTGACATTACACTCTCAGAAAAAATGGTATAATGTTGTACCAAAGAAAGAACAAGTCCTTGTCACTGGGGCAGTACCTTTTTATGGAACAGAATGAAGACAAAGAAACTAATTTGTACCATTGCAGTTTGTACCTTTAAGGACATGATTTGCACCATGGGAAACCAAAATGTACCTTTGGTTTTTAAAACCTGCAGATATATACATATATACACATACAATATACAATATTGTATCTTCATCAAAGGTACAAATCTGATTTATGAATTTACCACCATATTGACAAGACACTTTGTACCTTAACAGTGTCAAAAATGCTTACCAAGCATTTGTTTTAAATGCCTTAAGTGGTTTAGTTTATAATAGCTATAATTTTTACCAGTTGTTTTGTGTTATTGTATTATAGATCTTAATAATTAATGTGTAAGAGTTGCTTTAAACTATAGGTGGGCATAGATTATTATTTTTTTTTAATCTAGATTAATTTTGGAATTAATCTAGATTAAAATGGCTCATTTGAATTCTGTCGAAGGCATTCAGAATATGTGTGCTACCCAAATAATAAGTCTTTGAGAACGGGTTTCTCAAGCCAGGTGGCGCATTAGACCAGGGGCTCATCTCCTGTTTCCAAAATGCATCACAAACTGCTTGAGAACTATGATAATTGGTGATGAAAATAAATGATGTGCGATAAGATGTACTTGTGTTTACGAACTGTTTATTCAGTTAAACATGAATATTGAACTGTAGGCCTACATAAGCTAAAAACAGCGATTTTTGATTACCTTTAATGTGACTAAAGTCATAACTGAACTAAACAGAAACTGAATTAAGACGTGGAATATGCAGATATTAGTGGCATTATTGAAGTAAACAACGCGGTCTTTAGGACCTTTCGCCATATTTTCCGACAAGATCCACACGTGGCTGTCAGTAAAGGACCGCACACTCACACACACAAACACACACAAACATCGCGACATGCGGAAGTATTTTTCTTTCCATTTGGCATGCATTATTAAATTCCATAACACTCTCACCAGTCCTTACTCATTTATTTGCGTCTAATACCCCAGTTTGTCACGAAGGCATGAATGAAATATTCATGAGTTAAAGTGAAACTGCCGAACTGCAGTTAGAGTCAGTCAGGCATCCTGCTGATTTGATTCAGAAGGGCACTCTTTTTTCAGACGGCTAACCAGTCTGGTATATATCCGCGGTAATATATCAAGGTGAAAGTAATCATAGCTTGCGTAGAATAGACCCAGCACCCAACCCAACTTTGAGAATAGATTAACAGCGATATTTTTTTTATTGCGCGATAAGAGTCTCGCGTTAACGCAGCACATTAACGCCGATAACTGCCCACCACTACTTTAAACATGTGCTTTTAAATGATGATTCTTGTTTTAATATGGAAATTATTTATAAAATCACTTTGCCTCTCCAGTAATATTTATTTTCATAGATATTGTAATAAAGAAGAAGTTGTCCAACACTTATGCACTTTTGTGTACCTTCAATTCAGTTGTACCATAAAAGGTACAACTTTTACAAAGGTACAAAATTGTTCCCCAAGGAACATTATTTATACCACCGTGTACCTATGTTCAAGTGTAGAAAAAACCTATATAAAAATTTTATTGATGAAAGTATTAAGTTTATGTATTTATTTTGGTTATTTACCTGTGTGTGTGTTGGGGAGGGGGTCTGTGTGTGTTTACTCTCAGTTGTATAAAATGGTGTTTTATTTTTTATTTGTAATATATGTAATGTAATATATGTTTAATGTAATATATTTTAATAATAATAAACATTGATAAATAAGTAATAAATACAAGTGCTTTTATTAAAAAAAAACATTTTTGTTTACATTTAGCAATTTTATTTCCTGAATTCACTATTATGTAAAAATAAAAAAGCTTAAATGTGATAGGGAACATTTGATTCTGTTGCTAATTGTTGTTAAAACATTTTTAAACCACTAACCGAGTTGACAATAACAGAGTTGACATTTTCCAGCATTTTGTGCGTTAGCTCAAGATACTAACTTCAAACACAGCATGTCTAAAACAGAATTTTATTCATTTTCATCATTGTTTTTAAAACATAAATGAGAAATTCACTTAAATTACACAATAACAGAGTTGACAAATAATTATATACCACTGGTGTGTCCTAAGTATGTTGTACAAATTAAGCAACAAAGAACAACAATTACAAGACTCAATGCCCACCAGAGTTTCCCACCAGAGGAAGTGACATCACTTGGAGCCTTTTTGTAGTTGATAAAACAGAGTTGACCAGAATGAAGGGACAGACACAAAATGTTTATATATATATATAAATAACTGAACTTACAGAAAATAAGTAGTTTAATGCAATTGTTTGCATATCTTAGAGATGTGAGATATGAGTAAGATCAGAGTAAACCCAGACAGACAAAAAATGTAAACTGGACTTAATTAATTCATGATAATTGAAGCTGAATGTACGATTCAGGAGGTAGAGAGAATAAAAATATAGGTATAGTGGGAGTATTCAAGTATATATTTTCAAGACAAAGTGGATATAAAAACTGGATATCGTTTATTTTATTATTTAAACTGTTGCATTATTTATTTATTTATTTATTTATTTATTTTTTTAAACAACAGACATAAAATGTATACTGAATTGTATTATTATAAAAACACATTTGGTTTTATTCATTCATTCATTCATTTTCCTTTGGCTTAGACCCTTTATTTATCAGGGGTCACCACAGCGGAATGAACTGCCAACTTATCCAGCAATTGTTTTATGCAGTGGATGCCCTTCCAGCTGCAACCCATACTGGGAAACACCCATACACTCTCATTCTCTCACACACACACACACACACACACACACACACACACACACACACACACACTACGGCCAATTTAGCTTATTCAATTCACCTGTACCCGCATATGTTTGGCCTGTGGGGGAAACCGGAGCTCCCAGTGGAAACCTACGGGAACATGGGGAGAACATGCAACTTCACACAGAAATGGCAACTGACTCAGCCAGGGTTCGAACCAGCAACTTTCTTGCTGTGAGGTGACAGTGCTAACCACGGAGCCACCAGGCCACCATCATTTGGTTTTATTTTGTTATATATTTCAAATAATGTAAGGGCATCCGCTGTGTAGAACATATGCCAGAGTAATTGGCGGTTTATTCCACTGTGGTGACCCCTGATCAATCAGTGACTAAGCCTAAGGAAAGTAAAGAAACATATTTTGAATAAAATAAAAAAAATTTGTTTAGTTTCTTTATCAAATTTTAAAAAGTGTATTATTGATTTCATATAGGTAATTTAAATGTATTACCTTTTTATTTATTTTTTCAAAGGTGACAGAATGCAATATCATATCTATAAATAAAAGTTTTATTTCTTTAAGCAAATGTAAAGTTACCTTTACATCCCTAACATTCAGAGATTAGAATATCTCAGCAGAACACAAGTTATGTAACAATAACCATCATATAATCCATTTGTTATCAGCTATATTCTGCACATACACTACCGGTCAAAGGTTTGGGATCAGTTTTATTTTTCTCTTCGTGTTTTTTTTTTTTTTTTTTTTGAAAGAAAATGATTCTGTTCATCAAGGCGACATTTATTAAATGTATTTATTAAATTTATTAAATTATAAAAATTGTTAAATTGTTAAATATTTATTAAAATTTTATATAACTGCTTTCTTATTGTATGTAGTATGTTAGTATAGTTATTACTCCAGTCATTATTGCTTTTATTACTATTAATAATAATAATAATAATAATAATAATAATAATAATAATAATAATAATAACAAAAATAATAATTAATATTAGAGTGATTTCTGAAGGATCATGTGACTCTGAAGGCTGGATTAATGAAGCTGAAAATTCATCTTTAAAATCACTGGAATCTATGATTAAATTAAATTCTAAACTATTTTTGAACAGCAATAACATTTCACACTGTATTTGTAGTTGTACTGTATTTTTGATGAAATAAATGCAGCCTTGGTGAGCAGGATACGCTTTTAAAATTCTACTGACCACAAACTTTTGACCGGTAGTGTAGTTGTTGTGCTGCAGTCCTGGCCTATGGTTTAGTAAATTTCAGTGCATGTGCGTGTGTCCATGTTGGACACACTTAAACATGCTTGCAAAGTGCATTTATGAAAGGTGGACCGTGACAGACCTGCAGCAAAAACAAAACCCAGAGGAGTATCACAACATCTCCAAGAAATAAAGCCGTTGTCAGTCTGGCTGTGATAATAGCTTAGGTCAATATTAGGGAGGTGATCTGTTTGCTCAGCCTCTGTCTGCAGCTTTAATGTTTATGGGGAAGTAGTTGAATGCTCAGAGGTGGACTTGGCGATCGCTGGGAGATTTAAGAGGATTTGGCTTATTGACACTGATCTATTGGCCATTGTGTTCTTCTTGTCCACAATGCACTCCATTATGCAGGAGGTGAGACCGCAATGCTTTCAAAGCTTAGACCTGGGATCTATATGAAGAGCGATCTGGGATGGAAGAGTCGCTGGTAATGAGAGAAATGCAATAAAAGTGGCCGTCAGGTCTGTTTGATATTCTAGTCTGTCACAAAATGACACCAAGGGCCTGTTTACACCTGGTAAATTTGTGGTATCAGAAGTGGCTTATACGTAAGACAAAGGCCTCTAGATTACGCTTATTTTACCAAAATAAAATATGATCATGCCTTGATTTTTAAATGTTTAATTAGGACAGTAAGGTCTGACTTTGCTCAGACAAAAGTCTTGTCACTTAACAGAAATAATATAATATATTCTTAACAGTATAGAATATAAAGTCATGGTGCAGTGGAAAAAGAATTCATATTGTGTATGACTCCCATGAGCTTGGAGGACTGCATCCATACATCTCTGCAGTGACTCAAATAATTTATTAATAAAGTCATCTGGAATGGCAAAGAAAGCGTTTTTGCAGGACTCCCAGAGTTCATCAAGATTTTTTGAAATCATCTTAAATGCCTCCTCCTTCATCTTACCCCAGACATGCTCAATAATGTTTATGTCTGGTTACTGGGCTGGCCAATCCTGGAGCACCTCGACCTTCTTGGCTTTCAGGAACTTTTATGTGGAGGCTGAAGTATGGGAAGGAGCGCTATCCTGCTGAAGAATTTGCCCTCTCCTGTGGTTTGTAATGTAATGTGCAGCACAAATGTCTTGATACCTCAGGCTGTTGATGTTGCCATTCACTCTGCAGATCTCTCGCACACCCCCATGCTGAATGTAACCCCAAACCATGATTTTTTGATCAGCAAACTTGACTGATTTCTATGAGAATCTTGGGTCCATGCAGGTTCCAATAGGTCTTCTGCAGTATTTATGATGATTGGGATGCAGTTCAACAGATGATTCATCTGAAAAATCTACCTTCTGCCACTTTTCCAAATGATCAACTAGAAGTCAAGTTATTACTATTTGTTGCTCTTACAACTGGGTTCGACGACAAGACTTTTGTCAGGTAGTGTAATTATTATTATTGTTTACTGCTACATATCTGATTCCACTTGAGGGAGAGTAAATAATGAGTCAATTTTTCTTTTTTGGTGAACAAACCCTTTTAAACCAATCAGGACTGTGTTTAATGTGGATAGACAGTGAGGCATTCACTCTGTACGTTTTCCCAAAAGTTTAAATATACGTGCAAGTATGTGTATAAAATGTTAACCAAAATCAAATCAAATAAAATATTACAACAGGTTAAAATATTTGAATAAACATATTTTATTTTAGGCAGTTCATTCCGCTGTGGCGACCCCTGATAAATAAGGGACTAAGCTGAAGGAAAATTAATGAATGAATATTTTATTTTAGCTATAGTTTTGAAAGCAACATTTGTCATTCTCATTTAGTTTAACTTGCGCTACTACACTAAAATTATACTGTAATCATTTTGTTTCAAGCATCAAATAAATACTGTAGTTTTTATACATTATCTGAATTAGTTTTTCATTTTTGTATTTTGTTTTTAGGGTATAGTGTGTCAGAAAAATACTAAAATCACACAAAAGATTCTTTCATAATAAAGATATCAAAATAACACTGCTTTAAATTAAATTATTTTAACTTTTAATAATAATATTTACACTAACTAAATTATGATAGATGTTTTTTGTTTGTTTGTTTTTTGCTGTTTTATTTCATAATAAACATTTTGAATAAAATTTAGACTCATTAATTAGCAATAAGAAAAGCAGTAAGAAAAGAACAAAGATAAAGCAATAAGAAAAGAAAATGGTAGTTTTTTTTTTTTTTTTTTTTTTTTTGCCATTGTTGAAAATGAACCTACTTACTGTACACACATAGAAATAGGACTGTACTTCAGTCTATGGTTTATCTATAGTGGTCTCTGTTTGATGAGCCCAGCTGATAGCATATGGCAGGGCTCCAAATGTGCCTGTCAGAATCACCAGTGCTGGCACACAAGTGACACCGATGGCAAAATACCAGCCGGAACATTCCTACAGTCCTCCAGGGATTGAAAGACACAGCTGAGCAGAGCTGCCCGTCACCACAGTCCAGACACATAGAGTCCTGCCAGTGACATATGATCAGAGCTGTGCTGCATATGATTTAATAATACTGTATAGCAGATTTATCAACAACGCTGATTTATACTGTGTCTCTAGACAATGTGTTGTGAAGAAGCTGATTAAGAGAAAATTCTGAAACAAATATATACAGTTGAAGTCAGAATTATTAGCCCCCCTTTGATTTTTTTTTTTTTTTTTTTTTAATATTTCCCAAATGATGTTTAACAGAGCAAGGAAATTTTCACAGTATGTCTGATAATATCTTTTCTTCTGGAGAAAGTCTTATTTGTTTTATTTCGGCTAGAATAAAAGCAGTTTTTATTTTTTTTTAAACCATTAAGGTTAATATTATTAGCCCCTTTAAGCTATATTTTTCGATAGTCTACAGAATGAATCATCGTTATACAATGATTTGCTTAATTACCCTAACCTGCCTAGTTAACCTAATTAACCTAGTTAAGCCTTTAAATGCCACTTTAAGCTGTATAGAAGTGTCTTGAAAAATATCTAGTAAAATTATATTTACTGTCATCATGGCAAAGATAAAATAAATCAGTTATTAGAGATGAGTTATTAAAACTGTTATGTTTAGAAATGTGTTCTTCTCTCTGTTAAACATAAATTGGGGAAAAAATAAATGGGGCTAATAATTCAGGGGAGCTGTTAATTCTGACTTCATTTGTATATTATATAAAAATATAAAGATAGTTTAGGTGATGCAGTGGCTCACTAGGTAGTGCTGTTGCCTTACAGCAAGAAGGTCGCTGGTTCGAGCCTTGGCTGGGTCAGTTGGCGTTTCTGTGTGGAGTTTGCTTGTTCTCCCTGCGTTCGCGTGGGTTTCCTCCGGGTGCTCTGGTTTCCCCCACAGTCCGAAGACATGCGGTACAGGTGAATTGGGTAGGCTAAATTGTCCGTAGTGTATGAGTGTGGAAGTGTGTATGGATGTTTCTCAGAGATGGGTTGCAGCTGGAAGGACATCCGCTGCGTAAAACATGTGCTGGATCAGTTGGCGGTTCATTCCACTGTGGCGGAAGGACTAAGCCGAAAAGAAAATTAATGAATAAATAAAGACAGTTTTTTTTTCCTTTTTGAGCTAAATATGCACAAAGGAACAAATAAATATACATGATAATAATATAAAAATGCTAAATAATAACATAAATAATTTCAATATACTGATTAGAAAACAATTTATTTTTTATTTATTTACTTAAATACTTATTTATTTATTTATTTATTAAAAACCGTAATGTTTTTTTCATAATTCAATACAAAATAGGAATGTCAAAAAAAAAACTATTTATTTAGAATATACACTAGCGGTCAAAAGTCTCTGCTGCTCATCAACACTGAATTTATTTCATTCAAAGTAAAGCGAGAAAAGTAAAAAAATTTAAATATATTTTTGTAAAATATTTGTTGCTATTTAAAATAAATGTTTACTATTTGAGTATATTTTAAAAAGTATTTTTTGCTGTGATTTCAAAGCTGAATTTTTTAGCATCACTGCACTCTGAACGATGCTGTTCTCCTGAACTTTCTATTCATCAAAGAAATCTGAAATGGATGTTTTCAACTTAATAAATATATTTTTTGAGAAGCAACTCAAAGTATATTAGAATGATTTCTGAAGGATCATGTGACTGAAGTAATGATACAAAAAACAGATTTTAAAATAAAAAATGTAGAACTTATTATGAATAGAAAACAGTTATTTTAATTATATGCCACCATAGTTTACAGTAAAACATATATAAAATTATGTTTTTTATTCAAACACATACGTTTAAAGGTGCAGTATGTAAGTTTGACATCCAGTGGTTGAACTAGGTATTGCAGTCCTGAATCAAAACAAACACAGGTTGCCAGATTGAGGACCAACAGGAGTGAGTCTGATGATCGAGCCTAAAGGCTGATTTAAATCGTGTTCTATATAAAAGCAACGACACGCGATAGAAGAAATATTCTCCATAATAAAAAGAGTTTTTGTTCTAACCAACTTCTCAATTTGATATATTAGAAACGGCTTCTATTTCTTGCAGCTGAACAGCAGAAATCTGACAATGATCATCTCAGGTACACCTCATGTGCTTTATCCAGTGTTAAATGCTAATAATGTGAGTTTGAATGCCATTTTACATGACATTTATTGACATACTATTGAAAGCAGCAGCAGATACCTCAGATCTTGATAATAAAAAAAAAAAGTTTGAAATTGAACTTTAGAACTGTGACTCAAAACTAGCACATATCAGTGATTCAGCATCTACATTTAATAATGTTAAAGAGGTTTAATATGTATTAATCAGAGTATAAACCTTACCATTTTGTAAGTGCATATTCTGTGCTGTATTTAGATTTCTGTCGTGTTTCGTCTGGTGCAAACAGCCAAATTTCTTATCACTGCAAATCTCGTCACGTAGCGTGTTGTTAGGACACGGGGTTACAATGTAACCTGCTCACCTAATGTTTACGCTAGTAATATTTATATTATTTGCTAATTAATAACCTCATGTGGAACTCTGAATCTGCGTCTCATTTCAGAGTCTGCTACTGTCCACCGGAGGTCGCATTTCAGTCACGGGCGCCTTTCTGAATGAATGAATGAAATACACGGTTTTCCAACAAGGCAACCCGGGGTGCTGAAATATAATTGGCTAAACTGACATCGGGTGGGTTAAAAGAAACAAAACAAAGGCAGCCGTTCCGGCACAAATCGCCCATTTTCAAAGCAGAATATCTGACTTCAGCATTGTTTTTCAGAAAAACAAGAATGTTATTATGGTATTTTTATACTTTAGAAGAGTCAAATACTTACATACAGCACCTTTACTATAAAACCCAAATCAAGAGAAACTGAGTATTGACATTGTATTTCCATTTTCTGCCACTAATGCACACAGCAAAAGGTGCAATTACATGCTAGTTTAGATCAGTGGCAAGTAACAATGCTTTACGTAACCCCATCCTTGTCTTCTGGGAACAGATGCTGTAAAATTGGGATTAAGGATTACACTGAATCCAGAGAAAAGACTACATCGAAAATTAATTATTGTTAAAGAGCTGCACCCTTCTGTACCCGCGGCGCTCGCCTCAAAGGATCTTGTTGAAGATGCACTGAATATTCACTGTCAGACAGTGTTTTGTATTTATTACATAGCCGGCTGACTAAATCATTCTGTCACGTCATGAGTCTCTTGCCTTTGTAAATGTCAGACTCTCACTTCTCCATAATGCATTGGAGTGCTTTGAATGGCAGGTCCATCCATAAGCAGATGGCATATTTTGATATTTCAGGGAGGAGGTTTTTCTGCGCGTGCCTTTGTGAAAATCTGTGTGTGTGTGTGTGTGCGCACGTTGTTTAGTGAGTTTTGAGATTCAGTGTGGAGAAAAATAGAATAATGAAAAGTGGAAAAGGTCACAGCTAATAATTAGTTAGAAGGGCAAGACGATATGAGAAAACTGAAATGAAATGAATAGATCGCTCTCAGAAGCCCTTTAACACAATGCAGAGAAGCACACGGAGGCCTAGAGTGGACTGAAATGTTTTGGAGGCTTAAATGTACAGACCATAATTAATAGACTAGTTTCACTGCATTAGATGCAGAACAGATTTTAGTTTTCAGTGGTCAGTTATTGTAAGTGACATTGAATGCCGTTTTACAATAATTGATATAGTTTTTAGGGTATATTAAAAGTATATAACTTCATTTGATTTCATTTTTAATAAGTATAAATAACACCATTTTTACCTTGTTAAAAACACCATTAGTTTACAGTGACCTATTTCGGTGCATGTCTCTTTAAATGATAATAAGGTGCAGCTCACCAGTACAATACACACATGCTTGACTGACAGGATGGAGCATTTGAAGCTGTTTCCACATTATAATGACAATATTTTAAATTTCACCAAAAGCATCTTGGGCGCATATACTCACATAAAACCTACAGTACTACTGCAGCTAGCTCTCTTCAACTCTCACATGGTCGCCCTATAGCCTTCAACCCGACGCGGACGTCCTGGAGCATCCTGGGGCACTGTTTTTCCACATGTCAATGTTTATCAATAGTAATAACAACACACACACGCATTCTTTGCTGTACATCACGGTTTATTTTGAAAGGTAAGAGTCCAATTTAGCTGTTTCTTCCTCTGAAGCTGGGACTCTGTGTAAGGATGGCTGTGAGCCCCTAAAGTTACATTTGGACACAGGCTATATGCCAGGATTACATGATTGCTAAAATGCCAAAAAAAAAAAAAAAAGGGCAACATTGTTAGCCACTTTGCTAAAAATAAAACCTATAAAAGTAACAATTTTATCCAATGTCACCCTTAAAAGCACCAGTTTTACGGGAATAGTTGAATTACTGTATTATTGTGTACAGAGGACAATGTTGTCAAAATGATTCCTGCTCATACAAATCAGAAAATAAATTCTAAAACACTCTTTTTCTGCATGCCAGACCCCTAATCAGTGATATCACTTTGTAAAGAAACACTGTAATCCGCTGTTGTTGTTTTGGTGGTACCTGCATATGTTTAAAGTCTCACATAACACACAGTATGTGTGCATATGATGTCAAAAAAGACATACACCCAAACAACTTTCCCTTTGCTTTTATTCACTTTATTTATTTTACTTTTTATTTATTTTACTTTTTATTTATTTATTTATTTATTTTTAAATAAGTAAAAAATTGAAGCAAAAAAAATTGGTAAGTAAATAAAACTCAAAAAAATTAAATTGCATTTAGCAACTGGGCATTGTATAGATTTTTGGGGGGCATTATTTATACTCTATATGAAGAGTTCAGATGCAAAAGCTTCAAAATGCTGCTGAAATTTTCTTCTAAAATGAACATTTCTTCACAGCATTGTTAGTTTATATTCAGTTATTTCATTTTAAAGACAATGAAAAGAACATATTCATCACCATAAAGGTTAAATACTCTTTATATTGTTATCGTTTACATGCTAAGATCAAACCAAATTTGGGAATGATGCCTGACTAAAGATGTGTGCTGTCTTTTGCGTATAAAAATGCCATTAGGTTTGCTATTTTGTTAATTAATGCAATGACATTCATTCATTGTAAATATTTTAGTGAGACAACATCGGTTGACCCTGCAAAGCCTAATTAAGATCTGCCATCTCATTACACGCACTGTATTCAGTATTAAATGCTTGTTTTCTTCTCCCACAGGTCAAAGTAAAAGGAGAACTGCCTTATCAGCCAATCAAAACGACGAACTGAAGTCTGAACTTGTCTTTCTACGTAAATGTCTTAACATGATTGTGTCTTACGAACTGTCGGAGGAGCGCAGAACCGACACTTTAACCTCAAAGACTCAAGCAACAGTGGGTTTTCTTTGTCTTACACCCAGTCCATCCTCCACCAGAGCGTCCGGCGCGAGAGAGCCCTCGTGTGGCCCGAAACCCTCACAAACTCTCATCTCGCTCTGGACATTAGCAGTGCAAACGCGGAGGAGAAGATTGCGTCTATGTCTGCTGACAGATCTGCAATAAGAAAGACTTGGAATCGTGCAATGGAGCGAGTGGATATCGTGTCAGTGTGATTTTTCACCCATACTTAAAGAATGTTCTTTAACTAGTCAGTATATTAGTTATCTAGTCCAACAAATCAGCGGCGGAGAGTCGTTAATCCCGTTGTGTTCACAAAAAGGCGATTCCCAACACTTGGGATTAACCGTCGGTGTTTAAATGCAACCCAAGTCGCTTTCTTTCTTCTTCTTTCTCCTGGATGTACTTGTCTTGAAAGTGCCAAGAACAGTTACGGTAAAAAATAATAATAAAGAAACAAGTAGCTGCTAAGAGATTCATATTTTTTTCGACACGCCAGAGGAAAAAAAAGTAAACAAAGAATTTATGATTTTATCCGTTCGCCATTGGATCAGCCGTATTTGTTTGCATGAGGTGTCCGAAATCTGTTGCGTATTTAATATCTTTCAGCTAGACATACTGTAGGTCGACCTTTGGAAGGGGTGACAGTCGCTCCGAAAGGTTACTTGTGAATATTGTCGTTTTTTAAAAGACGGTGTTGAGTCTTGTTAACAAGAATTATGAATAGAAAACCAATTGTAACTTCTTTCTATTTTACGCCTTTTTTAACATGTGTGCCAGTGTTCACTCTTTTCTAGTAGACTAATAATTTATTATGCCGTGTGTAAGTGGGCCTTTCTTTTCGATATACCTGTACATATTGAGGGAGGGGGGGTAGAGATGCAGTATTTCTAGTGATGTGACGTGCGAGGAGGTGTGTGGAAGTGTCTGCTCGGGTTAGAGCCTTTCCTTTTCTGTAGTAGCATCGAGACGGAAGATGATTTCTGAAAGGAATAGTTTGCTGAGAGAGGAGCATCTGATGTTGATTTACTCACCCTTGGGGCATTTGAGATGTGACTTTTTGGTTTTTCGGTAGAACATTAAAGAAGATATTTAGTTGAAACCATAGTTCTTGGTGATTTATAAAACTCAAATCAGTAGTATACATCATGAGAATTTAAAAAAGCATATCATAGAAAGCAGAATTAATACATATCACTGCTGATGGAGTTTTGGAGGGAAACGATTATTTGTGCAGGAGACTAAACATAATAACAAATACTGTAACAGCAATATTCAACCCAGGCTCATTCTGGACTAGAGCAACACTGCATGTTTTGGATGTCTCCTTTGTCTGTCACACTTATTACAGGTCTTTCAGTCTCTGCTAATGAGCTGATGATCTGAATCAGGTGTGTTTGCTTAAGGAGACATGGGCTGTTTCTCAATTCCAAGAACGCAGAGAACGGACTTGCGTTCTTGTGGAGACCGGTCTTATCAGGTGTCCTCGGTAGAACGAACTCGGGAGACTGTGAGAACAGAGAACGCTTCCTGTGAGAAATGAGATGCTGCGTTCTTCCTGATGGTCACGTGACCTTCACGTGTTTTAAATGGAAAATGATTTAAACATTACAGCATTCATACAACGATTTATTGTTTTTCCCCTTTTCAAAATATATACCATGCATAAAAACATAAATATACGTTGCACAAGATAAATAAAACAGATTTTAATACGAATTTCAGCAAACAAACACCCTTAATGTGTTTATTCCTTTATTAAGATGTCCATAGTAATGTTTATATTCACCGGTTCATTTAGGGAAACTCCTGAGGTAAATAAGTTATATCTCTGAACTTTATTAATAGATCTAAATAAAATGCTGCGCTTCCCACCACCAGTCGCAATGACTTCTGGGACTTCTAGAGCGAGATCGGTGCTCAAATCTGCATCGGTGCGTCCTCGATATTAATAACACATCCGGGAAGTTTCATGCGTCCTCTGTTCTTGCGGTCTTGAGTTTTGGAACTGAACTTTGGCAGCTGATGATGATGTTACACGAGAACACGAGGACGCAAGACCGCTGAAGAACGCATATTGAGAAACAGTCATGGAAAATGTGCAGAGCTGGTGGTCCTCCAGGAACGTGGTTGAGAAACACTGCAGTAGTTCACCCAAAAATGGAAATTTCCTCAACATTTCCTTAGTTTCACATTTATGTGGTTCTAAACTTTTATAAATTTCTTTCTTCTGTTGAACACAAAACAAGACATTCTGATGAGTGTTTGTAAAAAGCAGCCATTTTGGCATCCAGAGCAGAAACAAAGCAAAAATATATATTATAGTAGTTATTGACTTTCTTTTATTGACTTTATTGACTGGTTTTTTTTTTTTGACAGCATTCTTCACTATATCTTTCTTTACGTTCAACACTCAAAAGGGTTTGGAAAGAAGTGGATAAGTAGTAAATGCTGACAGAATTAAAATTGTGTGAACTATCCCTTTAGTAATACAGTGTAATTAAGCATACATTGGATCATTTTTTTTTATTATTCACAAAGAGCCAGTAACATAGAAAAAAGCCAGACATATTTATTACTTTACATTTATATATTGTTTACACTTTTTGACCAAGTGTCAATAACCATTGACCATTTTATGAAGCACCAACACTTTAGAAAAATGCTGGGTTCCACACAATTCCTTGATGTTGTCCCAACACAATTTGATTGAGTTAACTTATTAGTTTTTACAAATTTAAGTAGATTGAATGTAAAACAATTAAGTTGTCCTCCCCCTCCCCCTCCCCCCTCCCCCCCAAAAAAAGTAAGAATTGCGTTGTTTCAGCTCATATGAAATAAGTAGTTTGCAACTAGCAGCAAAAGTAATTTTTTGAGTGAAGGACCACGATTTCAGCTAAAAAAAAATCATTAATGTTCTACATCTGGCCTGAGGGTGAATAAATGAACAGCAAACTCAAGTTTTTGAGTGAACTATCCCTTTTGTTCCCCAGCTTTTAACTGAGAGCTTAGAATTATGTGAAATGCTGAAGCTGTTCAGGTGGTTTAGCTTCTTTTGTAACCTTCCTCCTCAATGAATACTTTTAAACAGCACTTTCATTCGCCTAAAACCTTGTGCAAACTGTAGCCCTCAGATGATGCGTCAGATCTTCATTTCGATTAAACTACCATGACAAACACATCTGAATTCCCCCCCTTCCTCAACACAAATGGATGATGAATTATGTATCTTATCTTGATTCTGGTAACTGTGTTGGGTTGACATACATACATCTGCAGTTTCCAGGAGAAAGTGCCTAAAATGTCATCCTGTTAACATTCCAATAAATGGCAAATCTGCTCTTAGCCAGAACGGCTGTACATAAACAGAGGCTCCGACTGAGCTGTGTTTGATCAAACCTCTTGTGAACTGCACTGGCAAAGCTGAGTGGCTTTGATAATTAATAAAGATATTCTAGCCGCACCACTTTCCAGACCTCGCTGGCAAATGTTTCCCTGCAGTCCTTTACTGCAATCTTTGCGCTTGCATTCGACTCGGTGTGGTGAAGTGATTTATTTATATGGGTTATGCAATGATGACACGAGGACAGGATACCAACAGTTGAAACCAGAAGTTTACATACACTGTATAAAAAGGCACATAACCATTAAAAAAAGTCAGATGTTAATGTGACTAAACTTTTTCTCTTTTAGGTAAGTTAGGATTATCAAATTTGTTTTTGTTATGCTTAATAGCAGAATAGTGAAAGAGATATTTTTTGAGAAATTGTTATATCTTTTCTTGAAAGTCAAGTTTACATACAATAAGATTATTATGCCTCTGAAAAAGCTCAGATGATGGTGTCAAGATTTTGGAAGTTTCTGATTGGCTAATTGACAACATTTGAGTTAATTGGAGGCACAACTGTAGAATAGTATTTAAGGAAAACCTCAAACACACTGCTTCCTTGTGTGACAACATGGAACAATCAACAAGCCAGAGCCAACAAAAAAAGCCAGATTACAATTTGCTAAATTACACTGGGAAGAAGAATAATTTTTGGAGACATGTCCTGTGGTCTGATGGAACTAAGATTGAACTGTTTGGCCATAATGACCAGTGTTACATTTGGAGGACAAAGGGGAAAGCTTACAAGCCTAGGAACACCATCCCAACTGTGAAGTATGGGGGCGGCAGCATCATGTTGTGGGGCTGTTTTGCTGCAGGAGGGACTGGTCCACTTCACAGCATAGATGGCATCATGAAGAAAGAACATTATGTAGAAATACTGAAGCAACATCTCAAGACATCAGCCAGGAAATTAAAACTTAGCCACAAATAGGTCTTTCAAACAAACCATGACCCAAAGCATACTGCCAAATTAGTTCAAATGTGCTTTAAGGACAATATAATGAATGTTTTGGAGTGGCCATTACAAAGCCCTGACTCAATCCTATAGAAAATTTATGGGCAGAGTTGAAAAAGCTTATGCGAGCAAGACAGCCAACAAACCTGACTCAGTTACACCAATTCTGTCTGGAGGATTGGGCCAAAATTCCTTCAAACTATTGTGAGAAGCTTGTGGAAGGATACCAAAAACATTTGACCAAAGTTATACAGTTTAAAAGCAAAGCTAAAAAAATACCAAGGAAATGTATGTAAACTTTTGACTGTCTAGAAATGAATACAAAATTCTCAAAAAAAGAATTCTCTCATAATTCTGGCATTTAGCAAATGTAAATAATTTAGGTAATCCTAACGAATCTAAAATAGTTTAGTAATGGTTAGTAATGAACGTTTAGTATGATTTACCATCAGACATTTTTTTTAAAAATGGTTATGTTCCTTTTTTAGAGTGTATATAAACTTCTGGTTTTAACTGTATATGGGTGGATCTTACAGCACCTTTCCGGAAGGTTATATTTCATCCCAAAATCAAATGAAACATTAAGAAAATATTTTTTTTCTGTCATTTTTGTTTAGTAATCAGTAGAATCATGTATTGTTGTAAGGTTGACGAACCAGGAAGGCTCATAGTAGGTTCTCGATGGATGGTAATGCAAGAAAACCTCATATTTTGGTGTCAGAGGTGGGATGGCAACTCGCAAGACGTCTATGAGAGGCAGGAAGCCCCAAACTCAAATTCGCCGTCAGTTAACCTGTCAGTTAATTTGTGACCTGTCTGTGTATAATAGTGCAGTTGTACATATATCGTTTGTTTGTTTGTTTGCTGTTTATTTGGTCTTTTATTTTTGGTTATTTTGTTATTTGCTAAGTTTATTTTGGTTTTCACTCTCGCACACTGTAAATAAATGATCACTTTACACGTTCCATCAGCGAGAAGTGCCATCATTTTTTTTCCGAGGTTTTCTCGCATTACTATCCATCGAGAACTTACTACGAGCCTTCCTGGTTCATCAACCTCACAATTGTAAAGGGTGGCACGGTGGCTCAGTGGTTAACACTGTCGTCTTACAGCAAGAAGGTCACTGGTTTGAGTCTTGGCTGGACCATTTGACACTTCTGTGTGGAGTTTGCATGTTCTCCCAGTGTTTGCATGGGTTTCCTCAGCCTGATCTCACGAGAAAATGTAAGTATCTTACGTTTTGTCAGTTTAAAATGCGAAAAGCTCTCGGGTAAAAATGTTCCTTACAAACGCATTTCTGTCGCGTGTCGCGTGCACTGTAGTTCACATGTGAGTCCAGCTGCGCTGAAAACTAAAACTTCGTTGCAGCACATTAATAAATGCAACACTGACGACCAATGTCTCTAAATTCTCGTTCTTTCACTTGTTTTGGCAACAGAATGTGGCGTCTCTCTGTCGCCTGAACACGGGTAAAACAGTCTTCGAAAGCTATCATGCATATTAATGAAGTTGCGCCGCATACACAATAGAGTGCGCTGATTGGTTTTAACCAAGTCTTTCTCATGAATTAATGCCGCACACTCAGAGACGTCACGATGTACTTGCAGGTACAGACATCCACTCTCCACACTGGATTTACACGCAAGTATCTCAAGGCCGTGACGTAGCTTCAAAAATTTGTTTCAAACCGGAAGAACAAATTTGTTAAAAAAATAACGCAAAAACAACCAATTTTCACTTTTTAGTGGAATATATGTGTCCTAATAGTGTTTATAGCAGCGTGGGACACACATCAAAAAATGTCAACAGCTCAAAAAATGTGTTTTGGTGTTTCGTGACCCTTTAAGAACCTAACTTTATAAAATTACAGCATTTTTATTTGATTAATTTTTACATCTGAACTGCTTCGTGTGAATTCATGACCTCTTACATGACACTGTATATATCCCTTAATTTATACTTTTTTATATAGTATTTTTCATTTGATTTGATGCTTTTTGGGATGAAATTCAACCTTTTCAAGTTTTCAAGAGATTCCTCTTTATTGTTACTATCATTTGAAGGTTCTTGTTGGCTTACACTTCTCAAAGATTAGCAGATTCCAGATGAGCGAGTCTTACATCATGTCTGGCTGCTGTACAAGAGACTTTACAGACATTTGTAAATACATCCTGATTCAACATGGTGCTTGATTAGACTTGATGATATTAAATAAACAGGGCAAAGTTAAAGCAAAAAAACAACTGTCGCAAGGCTCAGTCTAAGCTAATGTCAGATTCACCTTGAATTAACACATGTAAAACAAAACCTGACGCTGTTAAATGTCAGATTTGACTATCATAATTATCCAGCGGAAAGAATCCTGAATGAAAATGAATCTCCTACTGGGAAATCTTGCATGATGCTTCTACCCAAGAGTGTATGCGGCGTCCCATGATGATGCTCTAACCAAAACTGTAAATAATAACAACAACAAAAAAACAACACATGGATTTAGAAACTAGTTGAAATTCTTGTAAAGTGTCCGAACGAAATCACAAATGTAGCTTTTATTTGGCGCTATATTGTAGCTTAACCATCCTCGTTAATTAAATGGTGGATTATGATAATATAAAAACAAACGACACTCATGGTAGACGCTTTACGCAGGTTGTTTTCATCAGGTTCAGTGCTGAGTTTTCAATAGTTAGGCCTTTTTCTATTTCTGTTACTTGACTGTAAATAAAACCAGACTGTGTCAATGACTCTTCATTTTGCTTCTCTTGCCTTCACTTCTTTGCCTTATTATGTCATGTCTAAGTATAGTAACGTGTCATACAGCACACGGCGACCGTGCCTAGCAACAGACTGTCGCTTGACATTGTCATGATGACTGTCTCTCCACTTAAGAAAGAAGTGCTGTCAATCATACAGCTTCCCCTCTCTGCTTCAGCATCACATGTTCCTGCTTGAACACTGCCTTTTGTTCTTCTGTAAACACTCCAGGCGAGTGTTTGTTTTACAGTCATGTGTTGTGCAGTTGCCCGTGGGGAACAAGTGATTAAAGATCACACGCACATCAGTGATGCGGTTACCTGAGCTACAGATCAACTGACGTATCTGACTAAATCTCTAGTTATTTCGACTTGACAAAGCCAACATACTAAGATCCCATAGATATATACACTAGATATCGCATAGGGACCCTGAGCATGCGTCAATAGCAGCGCCACATTGGTACAGTGCTTCTAGGACAAACGTCATTCAACCGCACTAGTCAAGACAGTGTGCCAATGTGAAGATGCTGGACTTTAGCGCTGTGTTTGCGTTGTAGTAACGAGCAAACAAAGAAAACAAAGCACAAAGGCAAAACATTTCATAGGTAAGATTTTGTTTTTTATGTTTTTGTATGTTATGAACTTTTGTGCTTAAAAAGTAATGTTATTGATGATAATACATGTTCTTGCTCCATTCACCAGAAGGCAAAGTAGCACCAACTCGCACTAAATTCTAGACTTATGCTAGTTTTGTTGAATAAAATAAGCAAACTATGTTATGAAATATGACAAGAAGCTGCTGCCGTGCTAGAAACTTGTATTATTGTCAGCTAAGTGAACGAGTCGTTCATAACGGAGATTCATTCACAAACGGATCGCTCCCTCCATCAGAATGAGAAGTGAAAGCAGGAGAGGGGGTGTGTTTCAGGACATGGATTAGATCAAATTAAACAGGGAAGGAGGATAATGCATTTCCATGCACACAAACACTCACTTTTTGTCAGGAATGCCCGTGCGGTCACATCCATTAATGTAGAAAAGTGATGTAAAATTATAATATTTCGTAATTGAAAAAAATATTTGCATATGGACCACCGGGGAAAACTCCCGATCATAGATATATGTGTATATGTGTATATCTCTGGCTTTGGATGGCCACAGTCCTCCGCTTCACCTTGGTCCCGCATTCATTTCAAAGGAGCGCTACCCTGTACTAAAATGGCGGCTCTATTGACGCATTCGTTCTAATAGACAATAGCAGGGTAGGCGACATCTAGTGTATATATCTATGCTAAGATCCTATTTGATTAAGAGCAGGCTATCTCCTCTTAGAGATTTTAAACTGCAAACACCAAACTCAGACGTTCAGGTGGTTCTGATTCAGCATGCTATATCTTGTAAGGTTTTTCATGAAATGGATGATCCCATCTATAATTGATTACAAAAACATTCAGAATCTGACCATACACAATATAAATTTAGCATGTTATATATTAGAAACATATTAGCATGCTAAATTATGCTAGCAGTTCATTTATTATTGCTATATTGATTCATGTTAGAGACATGCAAACACAAACATATGCTTGTAATTAATTAAGTTGGGCTGTAAGGATGGCCATTTACACTAGCAATATGCCAATTTATTGCAGTAACGTGTTAGTAATATCCTAGAAACATGTTAATTCATGTTAGCAATTTGTGCTATCAGTATGGTAATTTATGTTAGAAACAGATATTATTTTAATGTGTCCTTGTTATTATCTATTCATCAACTACTGAGTAATATTAATTACTTGTACTTAGGTTAGGTTTAGGGGGAGTTGTATGGGACACCTTTATTTTAGGAACACCTTAACATAAAGTGTTACCGAAACATGCTAACAACATGCTAATTCATGCTAGTAGCATGCTAATTCATGCTAGAATCATGCTAGTAACAAGCTAATTCGTGCTAGAATCATGTTACTAACAATGCTAATTCAATCATGCTAGTAACATGCTAATTCATGCTAGAATCATGTTACTAACATGCTAATTCAATCATGCTAGTAACATGCTAGAATCATGCTAACAACATGTTAATTCATGCTAGAAACATGCTTGTACCATGCTAATTCATACTAGAATCATGCTAGTAACATGTTCATTCATGCTAGAATCATGCTAGTAACATGCTAATTCATGCTAGAATCATGCTGGTAACATGCTAATTTATCTTAGAATCATGCTAGTAACATGCTAATTCATGCTAGAATCATGCTAGTAACATGTTCATTCATGCTAGAATCATGCTAGTAACATGCTAATTAATGCTAGAATAATGCTAGTAATATGCTAATTCTTACTAGAATCATGTTAGTAACATGCTAATTCATACTAGAATCATGCTAGTAAAATGCTAATTCATGCTAGAATCATGCTAGTAACATGTTCATTCATGCTAGAATCATGCTAACATGCTAATTCATGCTAGCTAGTAACATGCTAATTCATGCTAGAATCATCCTAACAACATGCTAATTTATGCCAGAATCATGCTAACAACATGCTAATACATGATAGAATCATGCTAATTCATG
Organism: Danio kyathit; assembly: GCA_903798195.1. Classification (NCBI taxonomy): domain Eukaryota; kingdom Metazoa; phylum Chordata; class Actinopteri; order Cypriniformes; family Danionidae; genus Danio; species Danio kyathit. The sequence continues at coordinate 45,433,048 of LR812538.1, read as the reverse complement.
CTATAATCATGGTAACAACATGTTAATTCATGCTAGAATCATGCTAGTAACATGCTAATTCATGCTAGAATCATGCTAGTAACATGTTATTTCCTGCTAGAAACAGCTAATAACATGCCAATTCATACTAGAATCATGCTAGTAACATGCTAATTCATGCTAACAACATGCAAATTCATGCTAGAATCATGGTAACAACATGCTAACTCATGGTAGTATCATCTATTACCATACTCAGACACAGGGATCAACTTTAAAGCTTTTTACTGGCTTGTTTCAGTCTTTAAAGTGGTTACATCGTTGACTTCAGGGATCTTAAAACATTCTTTTAGCCAACTTGATACTTTTTCAAACTAAATAAACTACTTAAAACAGGCTTTTTCAAGCCACCATAAAGTTTGTCCTTACTTGTACGGTTATGTTTAGGTTTAGTTGTATGGGACACCTTTATTTTAACAACACCTTAAAATAAAGTGTTACCGAAACATGCTAACAACATGCTAAGAATATGCTTAGGTTTTTTCATAAAATGGATGATCCAATCTATAAAATTGTAAACTCAACAAAATACATATAAGAAACACCTTAACACCATGCTAACTCATGCTATAAAACACTGTAGCAACATGATAACTCTAACCCATAATTCATGCTAACAATATCCTTTCCAGAAATATTCCAATAATCTTTTATTATGCTAATTTGTGCTAAGAGTTTGCTACCCTGCTGAAAAATCCAGTTTAAACCAGCCTAAGCTGGTTGGCTGGTTTTAGCTGGTTGACCAGCTTGGTTTTAGAGGTGTTTTGGCCATTTCCAGGCTGGTTTCCAGCTATTTCCAGGCTGGTCTTAGCTGGTCAGGCTGGAAAATGACCAGCTTAAACCAGCTGAAACCAGCTTGACCAGCCTGGTTTAAGCTGGACATAGCTGGTTTTGGCTGGTCAAGCTGGTTTTAGCTGGTCAACTCCCAGCCTGACCAGCTAAGACCAGCCTGGAAATGGCTGGAAACCAGCCTGGAAATGGCCAAAACCCCTCTAAAACCAGGCTGGTCAACCAGCTAAAACCAGCTAACCATCATAGGCTGGTTTAAGCTGGATTTTTCAGCAGGGTAACCATGTTAGAAACTGAAACAAAGCCTAAAACATATTAGCTATGTGATAAAACATGTTTAAAACATGTTAACCCACGCAAGCAACTTTCCACAGACATTCTCAGAACTTTCAGTCCCGACTTTGTCAAGCCAACATCTAAGTTTGTCATCAAATATCACTTATCTACTGTAGTTAAGACGGTGCAACTATTCTTGGAGTAGAGAAGGGGGGAAACACATGGCTACTCTGTTCCCACTTCAGCAGATAGCCAGTAGAGGAAATCTACAGGATGGAATAAGTGAGTTAAGAAAGTGTGGGAGAATCTATCCAAACTACTGAGACACTGCATCTGAACTGTGCTGTGAGCACATAGGTCACTTCATAATCTCCAAACCCCCACAACGTTCAGAGCTATTGATGATGTGCGAAAAACTCACCGTGCAAAACAGGGATCAATCTGACTTCAATATTTTATAGGGCTAAAGCTAGTATCCTATCTCAACGCTCCATTCTGTATTAAGACTGTAGGGTGCTTTGAAGAGCACAGAGGAGTTGTGCTGTGGAAGGAGGTGATATATAAGGATGAAAGACCAGACTTCACTAGAGAATGCTGCTGACGCCGAAGCTGTTCCCTGCACGTTTTGATGGCATAAGCACTCCCTCCTATTAGCTTATCTTTTTTATGCCTGCCCGTCAAACGCTGAGTCTGGGCTCTGTGCCATAGACCCCATAAGTAGTTGAATTATTATTATGATGCATAATATTTTATCTGCAGCACTGATAGAAGAACTGTACAAAATGTAATGACTTACCATAGTACTGAATCATCTAATTGCTATGGCCTGCATTTTCTGAAGAGTTCCATTATAATTTGATTATTAAACCTACACTATGTATATGGCAAGCCATTTTAACATTTCAACTATAAACAGTAATAGCATCTATTTTCTTGCTACTAGTATTAGTTTTTTTTTAAAAAAATAATTTTTAATTACCATTAAATAAATATACTTTACTAGTATATATTTTATAAGAATACATAATGAAAAAGTACTATTGTGTAATAAATAAAAACTAATCTAATGAATAAATACTACTAGGTAATAAGCATTATTATCTGATGATGGGTACTAGTATCAAATGAATAACTATTACTAGTAACAATTTGAATACTGCACATTATAGTAAAAAAAAACAGCCAATGGAAGATCTCTATGGTACACTCTCAGAAATAAAGATATGGGAGCTGTCACTGGGGCAGTACCTTTTCAAAAGGTGCATAGGTCCATAATGGTACCTCAAAGGTACTTTCTAGGTACATTTGGGTACTAATATGTACCTTTGAGGTATCATTATGGACTCTTTGGGTACAAATATGTATCTTTTGTAAATCTTCTGCCCCAGTGACAGCTCCTGTATCTTTATTTCTGAGAGTGTTGTCAATGGCAAACATTTTAAACATGTTAGTATTAACAACAGAATAGTTAGTCACTAATAAATGAAGTATCTAATGTATAAATGCTAGTGTCTAATAATAATCCAAGAGCTTATTGCATGAATGTGTATTCAATAAGGAAGTACTATTTATGTTTATGTCACACTTTATTATAAGCTGTCCTTGTTACAGCGTAACTGTTTATTTAACTATTGGGTAATATAAATTAATTGAATGCACTTTTTTCTAGGGTTAGTTGCATGTATGCATTATTAATTGCATTTACTATAGTAAGTACATGGAATGTGTAACAAGGACAGCTTAAATTAAAGTGTTACCAAAGTCACTAGTAAATGAAGAAGATCCATAAGTACTTAAAGAATAAGCATTAGCTATTACAGCCTGATCTCACGAGGAAACGTAAGTATTTTACGTTTTGTCAGTTTAGTGGCTAATTCCTACGAATTCGTACGAGTTCAGTCGTACGAAAATGTACGATTTTAAAAAGGAGGCGTGGCACCTAACCCCAACCGTCATTGGGTGATGAGCAAATCGTACTACTTTGTACGAATTAGATCGTAAGAATTCATACGAATTAAGCCGAAGTCACACTAGAGTTTGGGCTCGCAAAATTCTGTCGTACGGCGCTGCGAAAAAGGGGCGGGATTAAACAAGATGATTGGACATTAAAAAAAGCGAGCGATTGCTCCACGTTTTAAATTTCTGTCCAGAGACGTCATGTTTTGATCCTGGATTGGTCTCACGCAATCAAGTGATGCGATTTCGCAGGTCAGAGTTCACCAAGCTTGAACTTTGCACTGCAGCAACCTGCGAAACTCGACGCATGACCCTGCGTTTCCGGTGTGACGCATTCGCGTCCTTATGAATGGAAGTCTATGGGGAGTAAAATCAAATAAAATAAAATAAATCAAATAAAATCTATAGCCACTAAATCAAAAAGTTACGAATTGCCGTGAGATTGCGTTGGCTATTGAGTAATTCCTAATACTTAAAGAAACACTGACCCCTAATAAATCATGTACTAAGCTGAGAGAAAATGAATGAGTAAAGACTTTTTAAATAGGCTCATTTTGCAACTCCCTATAGAGTTAAACAGTTCAGTTTTACATTTTAATATTCAACCTATCTAACGGGAGTACTTTCAGCTTAGCTTAGCATAAATCATTGAACCGCCAACTTATCCAGCATATGTTTTACGCAGCGGATGCCCTTTCAACTGCAATCCATCACTGGGAAACATCTATACACACTTATTCACACACATACACTATGGACAATTTAGCTTCGCCAATTCACCTATAGCACATGTCTTTGGACTTGTGGGGGAAACCAGACCGGATTAGACATATTATGAGTTCAAAAAAATAATAATTAAAAGATGATAATTTTTTTAATTTAAAGCTTGATGCTTCTGTAGTTACATCATGTACTAAGACTGATGGAAAAATTAAAGTTGCTATTTTCTAGTCAGATATGGCTTGTCTCATTCAGGGGTAATAATCAAGGAACTATGCAGCCTTAGCGTGGCTGCAGCAGCTACAATAAAAATACACGGTGTAACTTCAAAATAGTCAAATTTTAAATAAGAAAATTATCTAAATCAGGGGTTCCCAAACTTGGTCCTGCAGAATTTAACTCCAACTTGCTTCAACACACCTGCCATGAAGTTTCTAGTATGCTAGCCCTCCAGAGTTTGGGCAATGAGATGCTAATGGTCTAAACATATTCAATGATCTACGCTAAGCTAAGCTAAAAGTGTTCCTGCCAGACCCGGAGATTGGCTGAATGGATTTAAAATGGTAAAAATCAACTGTTAAGCTCTATAGGGAGGTTGTAAAAGTATTATTATTATTTTTAAGTGGAGCGTTCTTTTAATGTAAAATATACTAGCGTCTAAAAAAATACTAGTAGCATGAAAATAAATGCCAGCATGTTGTATACATTAAATGTTATGTCATTGTGATGTCATTGTGGTTATGTCATTGTGATGACAAGTATTTCATCTTTTTTAATCCGTCTATCCAAGCTTTTGTATCTATCTTAGACACTAAAATGCCTATACAAATATGAATGTACTGTAGAAGTCTTAAGGAAGAGCCAGGGAGGCGCTTTCCTCTTCATCAAGCCTGCATGTCAAGCAGGATTTGGTGGCTTTGAACGTGTGACGTGAGCTTGAATGCGTTCTGCGACACTACGACCCCTCTTTGATTCATCACAGATAATAACAGATGGTCACTCCTTAGAATTTTTAAAATTAGCCCCCTAACAGATGGACGTTTAAGCATGACTAATTACCATGATTTCGATTTATTAATTAATGATGGGTTCGTGTCATGCTTTTATAAATTGTCACACAACAGTGATTTGTCAAACACTCTCTATTAAAAAAAAAAGCATGAAGTGTTTTGATGTGAAACATAAAGGTGCATTTGCTTACTAATATCAATCTAGAAGCTTTCAAAGTAGAATATACATTAGTTAACATACACATTCAGACATGTTAGCCATGTGGCAAAGCATGCTACAAACATGTTAGCTGCACATTAGCCTTAGTAGCATGTAATTCAAGTTAAAAACATGCAAACTAAGTTAATACACTGCTTCATGCTAACAATAAACTGTTAGCAAAAACATTTCAAGATCATGTAATTTAAAATAATCTGTTTGAAAATTCACGTTAGAAACACATGAACAACATGCTAATTGATGCTATAAAAACACTTTAGCAACATGACAGCCCATAATTCATGCTAACAATATCCTTTCCATTCTAATGTTTTATTATGCTAACTTGTGCTAAGATTTTTTTTATGGAAGAAAGAACATTTACAAAGATACAATATAAACAAAGAGACAAAAAGGGGTTACATAAACAAAATTCCAGCAAATTAAACAAGTTTAAATGATTTACACCAAGAAAAAGTTTTACATGCAATATGCAATATAATTACTTTTAGACTTTTAAGGAGTTCACATAGACCATTTGAATGTGTTGGCCCATGAACATTTCCTGATTGTTATCAAACTTTCTTAACTGTAACAAGAGGCAATTCAATCACAACTTCATGTTAAAACAGTTATCATAACATTATTTATCAATAAGTGGTTCTTTCTAGATTCTCAGAAGCTATAGAAATTAAAAATGTAAAACAGGAAATATATTGGGACCATTGTTTTTGTTTACATCCCTCAAAATGTGCTTCTTTGAAAATTTACATTAATGGATGTTAAATTTCTCCAGAAAAAGCAATACATTAATAATCCATTTACAACGAGAAGGGTCTAAGTTCAGAGAGTATCCAATACAATTTCTAGGGATATACAAAAGTTTGGAAATAAGAATCTTTTAATGAAATTGGAAAAGTCAACCCAAAACACTTTACAGTAGCTTAAGTACACTCCCAAAATAAATTATTTAGTGTTTTATCATTTTGAGTACAAAATGAGAATTTAGGGGAAATATTGTTATTAAATTTAGCTAGTTTGGTATTTATTGGGTAGCAATTATGAATGATTTTGATAGACTTTGACAGCTTTATTAGATAAAAAATATTTTTTTCAGAAGAAGCCAAAACTGTTCCCAATCTATGTAACCAAATATAGTATTCCAAAAACCTATGCAAGCAGGTAAAGAGATCTGAGAACTATTAATAACTAAGCGAATATCTTTGTTTGACAGAACTGAGAAGAGTTTGGTCAAGATTTGTATTGTCAAAAAAAAAGAATCTAAAAAAACAGATTTGACTAAAGGTATAACAGAATCAGGGATTGCACCAAAAACAATGGCAATTCTTTTGGTGGAACGGGAAAAGAAAACTGATGCCTAAATTCTTCATATGAGAAAGGGACACCACAGTCATCAAAAAACTGACTAACTAAAAGTTTATTTTTATTAAACAATTATTTAAAAAAAAAGATTTATTTTTATATCTAATATTTTTACTGTTCCGAATATAAATATAATTATATGTAAGGGAACAACATATTAAAGCCTGTTTATAAAGTGCTAAGAATTTGCTAACCACGTTACAAACTTAAACAAAGCACAAAACATATTAGCCATGTGGTAAAATATGTTTAAAACAACCACGCAATATCAATATAAAGGCTTTCAAAGTGGAATATACATTAGTTATCATACACATAGTATGTTGTGATATTTCATTGCGTATAGGTGAAGTGTGCAGCTTTCATGTCTGTCCTTGTGAGATGCTGTGAATGTGCAAATATCATCAGGGGCCCTGGGGCCTTTTTATCCTAAAGGAGATCAACAAGGTGGAGCAGAATGATGATTCAGCTTCTACAATATACCCAAGTGACCTATTACTGGGTTAATTTACCTTTTACTTTTTTCCAAGGAAACATCATACTCAGCATTTGCTCTCGTCTCTTTTTCTAACATTCAAAAGCTCTGAAGCGGAACCAATCTAAGGCGAGAGATTTTTTTACCTTACACTCTACCTCCCTCTAGTGTTTATGATTTAATCAAGATAAGATTGGCAGAGTGGGGATATAAATACAGTTGAAGTCAGAATTATTAGCCCCCCTGAATTATTAGCCCCCCTGTTTATTTTTCCCCCAATTTCTGTTTAACGGAGAGAAAAAAATTTCAACACATTTCTAAACATAATAGTTTTACTAACTCATTTCTAATAACTGATT